>JAVGWN010001867.1:0-11800 GCA_034552555.1 Semaprochilodus insignis | reverse complement strand
GTACAGGTGGAGGTAGTCGGTGGAGGCAGGGTCAGTGGAGGTAGGGTTGGTACAGGTAGGGTCAGTGGAGGTAGGGTTGGTACAGGTAGGGTCAGTGGAGGTAGGGTCAGCGGAGGTAGGGTGGGTGTAGGTAGGGTCGGAGTGCTAGTTTACCGCTAGTTTAATCCGAACTACAGTAACACTAGAGCACGGTAATACACTGAACCACAGACTCAAACACGGCTACTAGCCTGTTCGCTAGCCAGCAGAGTTACAGCATTAACGCGCTTCACAGGAATCAGACCTTTAACACCTCCTGCTCAGGACTAGAGTATGTAGTTTTTACCACATACTGTCTCGCCTCGGAAGTACGAGGTCTTTATTCTGCTTGGCAGCAATACGCCACCGTACAAACTGGACCACAATGACTCACTGTGGCACTCGAAACTCACACGCTGGCGCCACCTTCTGGTGTGTATGCAACTTTATCCTGCATCCTAATACTGTACAACAGAGGCAGATCTCCAGCTCTGGGGCTCTCTGGGAGGTTTTCTCCGGGGTACGTAGGTACACACAGCTAAGCGAGCTCTCCTTTTGGTTGGGACTTCAGGAGCTGGAGAGAAGTCCTACAGGATCTGAATCAGAAGCCAGCAGCCTCAACAGAGAGAGTGGGGGTCCTCATTAGCTTAGTGCTAACAACAGAGGTTCAGCGTTAGCCTGTTCTGACATGGTGAGCTGAAGGTCCAGCTCCAGTCACGGTTCTGCTGCTGTAATCTGATTACTGACCTTTTTCCTGAACCCGTAACTGATTACGTATAACGCTCACCGTGTAATAAGGATACAGCAGAAAATCCCAAACCTGCCAACTGATCCTAAAGAACACCAAACTCAGGAACATTTGGAAGTTGTTCAGACTGTCAGACTGACCTGACATGTTTTCCGTGGATGAGCGCGAGCAGACAGAGGTTCACCATGTTCCACGATGTGCTGTTTTCATAGCGCATCAGGTTCAGTGCCATGGCAACATGAGAGTGACAGTTGTCACAGCAGAGGTTGTGCTGAGGACAGAAGGAGGTGAGGTGTGAGGAGAGATCCAACAATAACAGCACCCAGCCGGAACCGCTCACACACAATCACTGCTTACCATTCTGTGTTTATACTCCTCCGAAGCATCGTGAACCGCTGTGTCCCAGGCGTTCAAGCCACTCGCGTATACTTTACTCACATCCAGCATCCAGTACCTGTTCAAATACACCTGTTCATCACCATTACACCTGTACATCATCACCATTACACCTGTACATCATCATCACACCTGTACATCATCATCACACCTGCACATCATCATCATCATCATCATCATCACACCTGTACATCAGGCAGACTAACAGGTGGTTGTACTGAATCAGCTCAGAGTTCCAACACAACTATAAACTCTATTTAAATAGGGGTTAGGGCTAGGGGTTAGGGCTAGGGGTTAGGGCTAGGGGTTAGGGCTAGGGGTTAGGGCTAGGGGTTAGGGCTTAGTAGTGAAGGTGCTGTAGTGAAATACAGGATGGCTGTGTTAGGGTTAGGGGCTAGGGGTCAAGGGTCAGGGGTTAGTAGTGAAGGTGCTGTAGTGAAATACAGGATGGCTGTGTTACCTTCAGACCTGGATCCTCACTGAGGGGAAAACCGGGATTATAGTTCTGATGAAGACTATTCTATAGATAATGATATAATCCAGCAGTGTTCAGCTGGGTAATCCACTGTGTGTGGAAGCGTCTGATGATGAATCAACTTACTTTGTTGGTCTTCCGAAAGCCATGTTGTCCTCCTACAACAAAACAGCGACACGGAGCCGTTAATTCACAACACCTGGAGCTTTTCTACCACATGGTACCAGCTCAGCTCGGCTCAGCTCCCTGGTACTGTGCTGAGCTGATACCAAAGGTAACACAGAAACACTGCAGACTCCTGATTGGTCAGAGAGGATCATCACTACCACCCTAAACACATGTACTAACGGTAGCTACCAGGTTAGCGTAGCCTCCTGCGCCTCATTTGAGCACCAGAATGGTCTCGTGGTCCGGTTTCTTCCAGACTCTCCTGTTTTATCCTTGCTGCCTCTTCTCTCCTTCACACCTCACACCAAACCCGCTCTCACTCACTCTGTTTACACCTCACACCAAACCCGCTCTCACTCACTCTGTTTACACCTCACACCAAACCCGCTCTCAATCACTCTGTTTACACTTCACACCAAACCCGCTCTCAATCACTCTGTTTACACCTCACACCTCTTCAGGAAAGCTGGTGGAAGTTCTCTTTAGTACTCCTCACTGCTGAGAGATCAGATCTAACTCTAAGAAGGTGCTTTAAGGTCAGCCTGTGCACTTAGGTGCTCAGCGGCCCCTTTGACATCAGGTCAAATATCTTCTCCTCTCACGTTACAGCAGAGGATTCAGTTCAGATGGTCTCCACTGATCTCCACTCAGCACGCTGAGGCTCTCAGAGCTGCAGGAACTGCGTCCAGACAGGCTCTCGCTGTGTGAGCAGCTTTACATGTGATTCTGTGGAACAGGAGAACCGCCTCCTCCCCCCAGCAGTCACGCCTCTGCAGATATCTAACTAAGGCCTTAGGAGCTCATCCGATATCGAATACCATCCAGGACCAGCAGCGGAGAGGAGGGAGCTGTTAGAGGACTGCAGTCGAACATGGTTATAGATTTTCATCTTCTCCAGTGAGGAGCTGAGGAGCTGAACTTTAGAGTGAATCCTGAGGGAGATCCGAGGAACACTGTGGACCTACAGCAGTTAAACCACAGAGTCGGATCGATAAAGCAGCTCACCAGAGGAACGACTCTGTTCTCAGTTCAGCTGACCACACCGTCACGCTCGTGTTCGTTACGCTTAATAAACATAGAGGCGGGTATCGAGAACCGGTTCCTGAGATGTGGATAAGCTCCTGGACAAACGGTTCTGCTATCAGTGTCTATGGAACATTAATTCACAATTCATTAATTCATTAATTCAGCAGGGGGCGCTCTGCTCTGTGTACCTCTAAGGCTGAGTGCTCTGGGGTCAACGCTGAATAGGTCAGACGTTCTGAAGTGTGGGTCAGTGTACTGAAGGTAAACACCAGCAACATCATCAACACCTACAAACACAACACTCTGTACATCTGACCCAGCGCAGCGTGTTAGCTTTAGCATGTTAGCTTTAGCATGTTAGCTTTAGCATGTTAGCTTTAGCATGTTAGCTTTAGCACTGCGGCTGCTGCTCCAGTAGAGGAGAGCGGGACTGGCTGGTATACACGGTACCGGAGAGCGGGACCGGCTGGTATACGCGGTACAGGAGAGCAGGATCGGCTGGTATAGACGGTACTGTGAGTGTGAAAGTGCAGGTGCAGCAGTTTAGAGCGGAGGGCTGTGAGAAGCTCAGGAGGATGACGCCGGATGATGTGGAGGTGAGGGGAGCTGTGGAGGTGGTGGTTTATTTATAGGTAGCTCCTACAAAAACTACCAGCATTAAAGCTACAGGACTGAAGTTCAGGTCCTCATCTTCAGCTTCCTGTTAGAACTGTCCTGTTCCACCTTAAACGGTGCAGCAGGGACATGCTGACACCGCAGGTACCCGCGGAGTGTCCTGATAACCAGGGTCACTAATTCTGTACTAATCACGGGTGTTGAAGGGAGGTGAACCGCGTCAGCAGAGTTGGGGGCAGCTGACACCTGACTGTCCTACAACAGTGACCAAAGGTTAGCCGGACCTGAGCGAAGCGTGCGCGGAGCTCAGTGGTGAGTTCAGTAAACAGACTGCAGCGCTCGAAGGGAATAACGCGTCTGTATCACATGGTCTGCGTGAACATGACCTAGATCTAGATATGACGAGATTCACAAAGCGGAGCAAGAGCGGAACGGAACACCATCACATCCCTAAACGGACTGACTAAAGAGACTGATTACACCCAGCAGGTTTAACTCCTCCCACTCAGCACGTGTGCACAGTGAGCGTCCTGAACACCACAACCAGCCAACACACACAGAATCACACTCCTGCACTAACCCTCTCACCGACTGGTTCTCTAAACTGACCCGTCCAGGCTGGTGCGCACTGTGTTCAGGTCACGTGTGTTTTTGATCTGAGCAGTGTTGATGACTAACACGAGTACATCTGTCCCGCCGGTCGGCCCTGCCGTCACGTTCCGGTTCTGATCCAGTCCTCGTTTTTCATCAGTTACCTTATTGAAAGGGACGGGTGAGGAGCGGAGCGGATGTTTAAACCTGACCCATTCGGTTGAGTTACTGGTGTGTTTATTCCGGGCAGGAATCTCAGCCACACGACGGGAAGTGGTTTAGTGCCGAAGTGTGAGGGTGTTGTGTAATGACTGTTTACAGCTGATAGCTCATCACACGAGACGTGATGTGTTTAGAGTGTTCAGAACGTCCTGGTGACTCACTAACACATCAGCCCAGCTCAGCCCAGCTCTGTTTACTGAGTGGATTTTATACGCAGACCTGAACCACACACAGAACATCGTTACTCACACCGCTGGAGAACATCTGGCCTGGGGGTCTGGCTCCTCAGCACTTCTGAAAACGAGAACAGTTCTGTTTTCAACACCTCATTAACGAAGAACTCACCGATACGAAGTACGGTCCTGCGAAGTCCCGGATCACTCCTGTAGAGGTGCAGATGCCCATGTGTCCGATGAAGGGAAACAACCATCTGAAACATCCAGCAGGAAAAAGCGTTAAAGCCGGAGTAAAGCCGGAGTAAAGCCGGAGTAAAGCCGGAGTAAAGCCGGAGTAAAGCCGGAGTAAAGCCGGAGTAAAGCCCCGAGCACTGTGTGTCAGGATGTCCTGCTGTGTATCACATGCTGCACTGATCTATCTGAATACGGTGATATGATATTCCTGCCGTACCGTCCGCCTGGTTTCACCCCAAAACCAGCAGACTGTGAGCATCCACACCAGGTGCTCACCATCAGCGATATATCAGTCCCCCCACAAACACACAGGCCTGGGACACCTGGAGCTCCCGGATCCTGCCCTAAATAACACCGCCGAGGAACCAGCTGAAGCTTCCTCACCCTAAACTGGAGCAGGGCAGCCGCTCCTCATGCTGTCCTGTACCGGATATATTAATCTCCACGAGCTTTCTGGACACTGCTGCTGACCTACATACAGGACAGCAGAACAGAGCACACAGAACGGTTCCGCTTCCTCCCACTGAAATATCTCCACTGTTGTGTTCTGATGTGGAGGAATCTCACCACCGAAACTCCACCTGCTGATCCCCCGCCCAGACACCCTCACATCAATAATGCAGACGCAGCTCCTCACTCAGGTTCCTCACGCCGTGCGGCCTGCGGGAGCTGCTAGAACGTCATAACAGGAGAACACAGTAACCATAAACATCACCATCACACTGAGGAACCGAAGCACCTGCTCAAACACAGAGCGGATCAGAGCAGACCCGTGCCAGTTCTGGAGTTTATTCCATGTTCACTCAGAGGAGATCAGAATTACATCATTTCTGACCTCAGCACTAAGTGGGAAAAGTACGGATGCCTCCGTGAAGGGAAGTATTGTTAGGAGCGGGCGCGTGAACAGAGACGGTCAGTGTCCAGTCTGAGCTGATACTGTGTCTGTGTGTCGACTGATCTGAAGATCTGAAGCTCATTTTAAAGTAGAGACGTGGTTCTTTATTACGACTGACTGTGTGAGTGGCCAGAATTCTGAACACCATCCTGACTCAGTTCAGCCCACGTCTTCAGTAATGCTAACACCCTGTGGAATTCTAATAGGATATTTGTGCTGGGCTCAGCTAACAAGAACTCAGGAATTCCAGTAGGAGTGAGGGCAGGAGTGTGCGGTACGTATAAAGGTAGAATTACAGTTTGGTGTATATGGTATATGTCACGGTGTGTGTCCTGGAGGTCCACTGTCCCACACGTTTTCCATCTTTAACCCAGGAAGAGCCGGTAAGGACCGGATAAAGTGGCTCTAATAAGTGCAGGGCAACCTATCCGGCAGTACCAGGACACAGAAACTCGGATATATGTATATGTACCGTCGCTGTGGGGAAAAAACCTGATGACCTCACAGAAAAAAACATTCAACCTGTAACCATAGTTACCGTATAGTTAGCACCAGTCAATGTAGTACCGTATGGGTTCATGTAGTGAAGTACCAATCTCTCACTCACTCTGTTTACACCTCACACCAAACCCGCTCTCACTCACTCTGTTTACACCTCACACCAAACCCGCTCTCGATCACTCTGTTTACACCCCACACCAAACCCGCTCTCGATCACTCTGTATACACATCACACCAAACCCGCTCTCACTCACTCTGTTTACACATCACACCAAACCCGCTCTCACTCACTCTGTTTACACCTCACACCAAACCCGCTCTCGATCACTCTGTTTACACCTCACACCAAACCCGCTCTCGGTCACTCTGTTTACACCTCACACCAAACCCGCTCTCGGTCACTCTGTTTACACCTCACACCAAACCCGCTCTCAATCACTCTGTTTACACCTCACACCAAACCCGCTCTCAATCACTCTGTTTAGTGAGGTGCACTTACTGAACTATGGGAGAATTTAGAAAAGCGGGTGAAATGACCCTTTAGGTTGACCTGAGGAAGGCTGCTCAGAGAAACACTCCGACATTCTGAGTGTAAACAGAACAGAGCGCGTGCGAGTGTGTGTGTATGTGTGTGTGTGTGTGTGTGTGTGTCTGTGTGTATACTGACTCTGTGTGTGTGTGTGTGTGTGTGTGTGTCTGAACTCACGACAGGACGGGAATGGGGGTCCAGACGATGCAGTAGGGGTATCGGCTCGTGACCGGGTCGATCTTCTCTGAGGCGATCTGAAAGTTCTTCATGGATTCTGTCTCCACCTCCGCCATTACACCTCCTTCATCTGCTCCACCGCACCGCTCAGCTCCTCACTGAGCTCCTCACTGAGCTCCTCAATACCCACCGCTCCACCTTAAATAGCGCGCCGGCTGCGGTCCGCCGTCTCGTGCTCGTTAGTGAAACTGCTACACATTTAAGGTGGACCGGAGAATTCAGAAGAGAAACTAACTCCAGCTTCCGCTTCCGGTCAGTCTCGCGCTTCCGGGGTCGAGCGGAGCTCAGAGAGACAATCAAATATAAAAGCATGAAAGAAAAAAAATCTGTAAATAGATGAATAATAACCAGCAGGCCTAAATATTTACAGTGACGTATATATTATATTGTAGTGCATCTACATATGATATGATATTATATTATATTATATTATATTATATTATATTATATACTGTATATATATAATGACATGTTCTGGATGATTATGACAGGCGGTTTGTTTAAGCTCAGGTTTATTTTAAGGGGATTAAACAAACAATGAAATAATAAAACAAAAGGAGAAACTGCACTAATAATCACTGAATATGATTTGAGGAAATTATAAAGTAGCGTGAATATACACACGGGCCTCTCTGTACGGTCTGAACAGATCGGCATGTTTTGGGGGATTATCCATTAATGGGAACATATGATCTACTTGATCCGATCTGCTTAAAACTCCTACTGACAAAAGTCCCCGTCTGTGTTCATTAAAGGAGCAGTACATAAGATGATGTAGACTGTCAAGTCCATATCCCAGACACTAGGGGGCAGTAAATCACGAGAGAGCACTCCTCCTCGTCCCTCCTTACCAGTCTAGTTCCGAGTTCATCATCAGTCTTCCTCCCTTTCCTCTCCAGGAGCGTCTCCAGCGGTGGAGAGCAGCTCCAGTGTTATCTCTTCTTCTGCTTCTGTTTATATCACTCCTTCTGTTTGCTGCTGAACGTGGTTTCTTGCTGAGAGCGGGCGGGGGCGGTGGTGGAGGTGGCAGTGGCGGTCACTCACCAAGTTCTTCAGCCATTCAATTCAATTCAATTCAATTCAACTTTATTGTCATTATACCAGTACAGGGTTGCACAGTATAACGAAACACGGTCAGGCTTCTTCTCCAGTGCAGTTACAAGAATATGTGTATAAATATATATATATAGAGTGTAGTGCAAATAGACAAATAAGGACAAATAGACAAAGACAACGTGTGCAAACAGCCATGGTTGTGTTTCCTGCTCCTCTCATTGTCTACCTGCCCTTTAATGATCTAACCGGGAGCAGCTCCTTCACCATGACTGACAGGAGGTTAGAAGACGCCGTCGGGGCAGCAGAGCTACTTCTTCATCCTCTCATGTTGGACTGATTCCACTCCTACAGCACTACAGTGACTCACTATCGCCTCTTCAGGTACACAGTGGTATTACAGACAGGACGGGCTGAGGATAGCTGGTTAGCATGCTAACCTCAGTAGATATTTCTGATACGCCGTACACAGACGTCTCGGATACACCGTCACAACATCACACCTCTGATTACTCCACACTCTGATGATCATTTTAGTTCATTCATAAAGATCTTACATACTGATTATATCATCTCATATCAGTCAGTTAAACGATGTTTAAAAACCAGTTCTCACCACTAGAACCGATAACAAGACACCAAGTACACAACAATGTCTAGAACTCCGCTATAGTAGTGTTTATCTAGCAGACTGATAATCAATGAATAATCAGCGAAGATAAATCAGCTGCACTTTGTTCGAGTGTGTTAGAGAGGAGTGTAATCTGTGTAAATCATGATGTGTAATACCTGTTATAACTGATCATAAACAGTTATTACTATTACTGTAACTGTCACAGCAAAAACACCCTTAGGACCACACTAACTTCTCCTAGCACCACCGTGGGATTCAAATAGCATGTTAGCACTAATGCTGATGCACATGAACATTATGGATGTTCTAGATTAAACACAGACATTTGACTCTTGTAAAATAGGTTCTGTATGTTCTGTCTGAGTCCTGTAACAGACAGTATCGTATGTGTGATTTGGTGTGTGTCAGTGTTACAGTGAGTCAGTACAGAGTCTGACACTGTTCAACATTCCCAACTAACCAGAACCTGCTTACACCACCACTCATTCTCACACTTAGTTATCAAGAACCTCCAGAAGGACTAGAGTTAGAGCTAGAGTGAAGTATGCAAAGGACTAGTCCAGCTCCTAAAGTTCTCACTCGGCTGTATCTACTTACACACTTTAGTAAAGGCGGTGGTTCTATTTAGAACCAATATTTCTATATAAAACCATTCCATGCTTTAATGGTTCTTTGCATAGTGAAATGGTTCTTCAGATTGATGGAGAATGTGTTACTTGGTACTGTAACAATGCCAGAACCTCTTTTGGTATAACTTAGAATCATTTCCAGAAAGGTTCTGTTTAGAACCAAATACAAGACAGAAGAAATCAACCTAAAGAACCATTTTACCATGTGTGGTTCTAAAGAGAACTATTACCTTTACTAAGGAAGCTTTGAAGGACCATCTTCTTTAAGATTGTAGAACCACAGAGAGAGCAATCCTGACTGGGTCGACTGCCCAGGTAATCAGAGCATCTCCACCGTGTGACCTGAGTTTCCTGATAAAGGCGCTTCTGTTTCATTACTGAGTCAGTAGAGCTTCTCTGAACACCCAGAACATCCTGAAAGGTTCCGCACTGCCTCTGTGGCCGTCATAAAGGAGGAGAGAGGAGGAAAGAGGAGGAGAGTTAAGCCCGAGGGAATGGTCCAGCGCTGTGTCCTCCATACTGGCCCCCATTAGGCCTGACAGGTGATGTACGATGCAAACAGGAAAAACAAACGACTCAGCAGAAACAGAGAGACTTTGATAAACGAAGGAAAGGAGGCACAGAGCTGCGGAACTACAGCTTCAGCACCACCTGACCGCAGATTCCCAATTAGCCCAGACTCCACACGCCTTTAACACCCCTCACCACCGTGGGCAGTGCGGAGCTCCGGTTCCTGACTGGGCTTTTATAAGAGAGATAAAACGGCTGGAACACCAAACACAACAGATTTACAGCTCCGGCTCCGTCCAGGCTGACTCCGGCTGGGCATCGCCTTGCCCAACACGTCCCGGTCAAATTCCCACCAAATGCTCCATCTCCTCCTGCAAGCGGGAGTTTCCCACTTCTGACACTAGTGTTCCCAAACAAGAGGCAGGACCAAAAGCCATTCTGGGAAATGTGTGGTGCTCTTTAGTCAAGTCCAGTAGTTTTATTGTCAATACTCAATATGTACAAACGTACAGAGGGCTGAAATTCTTTAACTGTTTATTACAGCTTTATAAGAGACAATAACATTCGCCCTGCGCAGGTAAACCAGCCTCAGAGTGAAGCCAGACAGTCCACGCTGAAATGACACCAGAACAAGATTAGAACTCAAAATTTATATTGTTCTGCTTTAAGAATTTTCAGAACGCACCAGAGAAGCTAGAACGTTAGCTCCGCCAATCTCACTAGCAGGCTACGCTAATTCAGCTGGTAACGTCTGAGCTCTGCATGATGCCAATCGGGACGCCTTCCCTGCGGATCTCTTCCCTATACGGTAAACGGATCAGAGAGACAGAGAGACGGAGCAGGACCGCCTGCACATGAACAGGACATGGTGAGGAGAAGCTGTGAGTGGACATGTACCTCACACAGGATTATGGGTATGCAGATGAGCCAACATGACACATGAAGCCCCGCCCACCACAGTGTTAATATAATTAACGAATCAATCCATCAGATCAACACAAGCCATGAAACCCTCTGTACCTTCAGTGACAGTGGAACACTGAGGAGGCCCTGAATGTTCTCCAGGTTCTCCTGTCAGTGTTTGAGTGCAGTATAGATTTTCTGTCCTCCTGAACGAGCTGCTGGAAATACCACCCTCTGAAGGGAGGTGAGGTAATTAAGCTGTGATGTGTGGCAGTTAGATGTACCTTTCAGACCTTCTCCTCGGTGGTCTACAGAAAGACCTCTGGAGAGAACATGCTACACATTTGTGGGGTTTGAAACAGGAGAACCAAAAACATCCTTCAGCTCTGCAGCATCCGGGATGTAACACTCAGAGTTTCAGGCCCACCAGAAGATCGTTCAGTGTCTCTGCTCACTGTGGAGCTCAGCTATTAGTGGGGTCACGCTAAGGTCGAGCTGAAGTGTCCATGTCCGTCTAGAGGAGAAGAAAGACCTGTCAGCGTGATGTTCTCCAGAGGAACCTGGATGTCAGTTGGAGACTATAATGAGGAGAAATTAGGTCCCCTGAGAGACAGCCGAGACCCCCACACACGCCCCCACACATCTATAGGATACGGGTCTGATAGTGACTCATGACTAACCCCATCACCAACCAGCCTTCCACCCTGCCCCACCGCTTTTCGTTTACTGGAACTGCAGCTGGTCCTGATCCTGCAACATCTTTAAATCCAGCTTCAAATGAAGAACCACTAGAACCATTAACACCAGAACATGGCAGCACTGGAGAGTCCAGTTTTATTGGTTCCGCCTGTCGGTCCTGAGGTTCTTCTTTACACTGCAAAAATAGATTTAACACGAGAACCGGTCTCAGACTGGAATACCACTGGAATAACGCTCCCCAAATGGAGACATCCCTAATATCCCTAATAACCTTATTAATCCTATTAACCCTATTTAATAAATCCTATTAACCCTAATTTCCCTAATAATCATTTTAATCCTCATGACACTATTAGCCCTAATACCCATCTTAACCTCATATCATAACCCATATTTTATTCTGCTCATTATTATTATTATTATTATTAGCTCAGATAATAGTGGATATATACCTGCTGCTGGGGAATAAAGGAGACAACATTGTTGTGTGTATGAGTGTGAGGTAGAGTCTGAATGCTGTGATATGATATAGTGTGAGGTA
>JAVGWN010001866.1:0-11800 GCA_034552555.1 Semaprochilodus insignis | reverse complement strand
CAAATTTGGGCATTTTAAATTTGCCTTCCTTTTTGGCTTCAAGACTGACGTCTCCTTCTACCTTCGGCTTTGGGACAGAGATATCAATAGAAGGCATGTGAAACTTGCTTCCTTTGATCTCAGGACCCTCCGCTTTGAACTCTCCTTCAGGTAAGTTCATTTTTGGCAAAGAGATGTCAAGTTTTGGCATTTCCATCTTTCCTCCTTTCCCAGAATGACCTTCAATGCCAATTTCTCCTTCAGCCTTTCCTTTAGGTAATGATATGTCAATGGATGGCATTTCAAATTTCCCAGGCTTGACATCAGGTCCTTCAATGCTGACATCACCTCCCGCTGACTTCATCTGGGGCAAACCAATGTTGATTTTGGGCATTTTAAATTTCCCACCCATTTTTGTGTCACCCTCAGGACTCACATCTTGGATCTTTCCTTTAGGCAATGATATGTCAACAGACGGCATACTGATTTTTCCACCTTTGAACTCAGGGGCTTCTACATTCACATCAACAGATGGGGGTTGAACACTGGGTAATGACAGATCAATCTGAGGCATTTGAAACTTTCCTTTTCCAGCTTTTGTCTCAAAGTCAACACTTCCCTCAGTTTTCCCTTTTGGCAGGGAAATATCAATTGATGGCATGCTGAACTTTCCACCTGTGATTTCCGCGCCTTCAACGTTGATGTCACCATGAGGTTTAAGCTTGGAAACTGAAAGATCTATGTCCGGGATTTTGAACCTTCCTTCATTTCCAGAGTGGCCTTCAGTCGCAACGTCATATTCCATTTTTCCCTTTGGAAGTGACAGATCAACAGATGGCAAGTGGAACTTGCCACTTGAAATGTCAGGTTTCTCAACACTAATTCCGGCCTCTGGTAATTTCATTTTCGGCAGAGAAAGATCAATTTGAGGCATGTGGAATTTTCCCCCTTCCCCTTCAAACTCAGTAGATGCTCCTGCTTTCCCTGACGGTAATGCTATATCAACAGATGGAATACTGAATTTTCCACCCTTTATGTCAGGTCCTTCAACACTGATTTCCCCCTGCGGTAATTTGACCGTTGGTAGAGAAACATCTACTTTAGGCATCTTAAATTTTCCTTCCTTCCCAGATAAGCCCTCCACTTCAAACTCTCCTTGCCCTTTTCCCTTTGGTAGAGAAAGGTCAATGGATGGTATACTGAATTTACCACCTTTAACCTCAGGTCCTTCAACGTCGATTTCACCTTGTGGTAGGTTCAGTTTAGGAAGGGAAAGATCCACTTGAGGCATTTGAAATTTTGCCCCTGTACGTCCTTCAGCATCAATGTCTTTTCCAGTTATCTTTGGAACTGAGATGTCTATTGATGGGAGACTAACATCTGATGTCTCAATACCCGGCATTGCAATGTCAACTTTTGGGAGGCCAATTTTTAGCCCTTTAGCCATGGATCCATCAATCTCATCTCCAGATGTTTGCTTTGTATCTAGGCTTAGTTTTGGTAATGATATATCAACATCTGGCATGCTGATTTTCATTCCTTTCACATTTGGATCACGGATTTCAGTGTCTTTGAGATCAGCCGTGTCTGTGATCTTTGGAATATGCAAATCCACGTCCATATTTGGTGCAGTAATGTCAATAGTTGGCATCTTTAATTTCGCTTCCATTTTTGTGGCGGCTTCCCCATCAACTTCATCGGAGTGACGAGAGAGTCTTAGCTTCGGCAGTTTGACCTTCGGCATCCTCAACTTGGTGTCAGTGCCATCTACATCTGCCTTAGCATCCACTTCGGTTTTAGGCAAACTGAAGTCAAGTTCCACAGAAGGTGTTTGAAATTTGGCCCCAGCGCCTTTCAGGGCCATGCTGTCTTCCATCGATGTGTCTAGTTTGGATTTTTTTGTTTGAGGAAAATGCATTCCGAACTTCGGGCCTTTTCCTTTGGCTTTAATCTTTGCCCCGGTTATCTCCGCCTCCCCTTCTGGTGTCGAAACGTCTACGGCACCTCCTGCAGTGGTCTTCGCTTTTGTCCTTGGGAACCTGATCTTCGTTTTCTTCCGGCCGCTGGTGATCGCTCCCTCCAGTTGCCCTGATCCCTCTGCAGATGCTTTCCCGCGTTTCCTCAGCTTAAACTTTGGGAACGCGAACTCCACATCGACAGGGGTAAAGTCCATTCTAGCCGGCGAACCCTCGACGTCCATTTCTACTCCAGCTTGTGTTTTCTTGTTCTCCTTCAGTCGTTTCAGTCCAAATCGTCCTCCTCTTTTCTTTTTGGCTTTGAACGGTTTAACACTTTTCACACTCTGCAATAAAGCATGAAGAACAGGTATTCCACAGTGAACATCATCACAGGTACACAACAGATAAAACGAGTAACGTGTGAACAATCCAAACTGTGTCAACTGGTGGAATAAGCAAGTACCATTCTCTGCAACTTGGTCTTAGGTCCTCTTAGCTCAACATTTGTTGCACCCGGACGACTGCCGACTTCGGTTTGAATAGGAGGTACGGTCCTCTTCAAGAAGAATGACACTTTGTAAGGTTCTGCACACTGAAGGATCTTCAGAGCATCCTCATATTTCACGTTATCAAAATACACCCTGGCACTAAGCAGCTGATCTCCTACAAAAGCACACAACGGTTCAGAGAGTAACTTATCGTTCCACCAGACACCAAAAACGTTTTAACACCAAGTCATTTCACTGTCCTTCTAGAAATCATGAGTCTTGAGCAGCAGACGAGCTGCTGCTGTAGCTACCGTGTGTGTAGGTGTGTAGCACTATGTTCTGTTCACCTTTCTGGAGGCTCAGTTGCTTCGCCGCAGGAGAATCTTTCAGAACTTCCTTGACAAAGATGCCCCTCTCCCCTCCACCGACAACGCTGTATCCGCTGGCTCCAGCTTCAGCCTCTGTCTCCACCACCACTTCCACTAACTCCGAAGCACAGCCTTCCTCCTGCACCACCAGGGATTAACACTGTTAATAGCACTCATTTGAAGTGAGTGGGGTTGTGTGGGGTTGTTCAGTGAACGCTAACACACTTGATTACGTGCTTCCTGACACTGTACTTATCGAGAGCATTACCGCAGATTCACTCGTCTTCTTTGGAGGATCCATCCCTGGAAGTGTTGAGTCACTTTCTTTCAGGTGGCTTCTCTTCTGACTTAGAACCTGCTTTAGTTCTGCATGGAGTTTCTCCTTCTGGACCTGAAACAGAGTTGGGAGATACTGAATTAATTTACGTCAGATTTATTTTGTTTTGTATTGTCTGGGTTTATGTTTTGATGTTTCCCTGCTGGCTGATGACTTTGCCATCGCATCCACTGAGATAGGAGCCAAAAAGTTTTCCACCCCGGCACACGTTCGAGCGACGTCACATCGCAGCTATGATGCGGCTGTGGAGCTGCCTGGACTGGTGGTGTTGAGCTGCATGCATGAGCAGGGCTATGCCATAGCTATGAGGCCTTTTGGGCTGGCTACCTAAGAAGCGGTAGATTGCAGCTATGGTGCAGTGACAGGTGGTGTTCAGTTATTTATTTATTTATTCCTTATCTATTCTTATCTATCCCTCATCCAGTTATTGTTTCTCTCCGTGTTTCTTCTTGGTTCCTGATCATGAGTTTCTTTATTTGAGCCTTGGTTCCGCTTAATGGTTCTTCCTCACGCCTTTGGAGAGCTGTGCCTTTGAGCCTTGGTTCCCCTCAGACGTTCTTCCTCATGCTCTTGGGGAACTGCACCTTTCAGCCTTGGTTCCCCTCAGACGTTCTTCCTCATGGTCTTGGGGAACTGCACCTTTCAGCCTTGGTTCCCCTCAGACGTTCTTCCTCATGGTCTTGGGGAACTGCACCTTTAAGCCTTGGTTCCTCTCAGACGTTCTTCCTCACGCCTTTGGAGAGCTGCACCTTTGAGCCTTGGTTCCTCTCAGACGTTCTTCATCATGCTCTTGGGGAACTGCACCTTTAAGCCTTGGTTCTTTTCTGTGGTTCTTCCTCACGCCTTTGGAGAGCTGCACCTTTGAGCCTTGGTTCCTCTCATCTAAGCGGTTCTCCTTTGTGTCCTCTCTGTGACTTTACCATTTGTTCAGGATCAGGGTGATGTTGGTGGTGCTCATGTAAGGAGCTGTTTCTGGATTAAAGCTGGATTAAAGCTGTTTAAACTGAAACTGCAGTTGGAATGGTATTTGTTACTCACAACTCTTTCGGGACTGTCCTGCTCGTCCGGAGAGATGCAGTGGTGCTGGCTGAGCTGAGGGGCAGAGGGAGGCCTGTCTGAGGGAGGGGATCTCTTTTTATCTTTTACCTGCTCGGGGAGACACACAAGACAACCCTGTCGCCACCACAGTGATCTGACAGCCTCTACAGTCGTACACTGAACAGCTCCAGCTGATGAGAGTCTGAACCAGTACATACCCTGATACCCCACATATCCTCTTGATGTACCACAGTATGATATTTCTCCATATCTCCACCTCTAATATATATTTAGTGGTGTAAAACTTTGATCTCTTTTTCTGCACAGTGTAAAAGCTCTAGTTCTCCTTTCAGCTTAGTGAATATTCATGAGGGACCGACCAATAGAATTGCTCCAAACCCGCTTAGTAATAAACCTTGTTCTATCAGCTCCACTGCAGGTTAAGAAAGAGTCTGGAGAGTTTTAAGGTGGACTGTATAATTCCATGAGAGGGTTTTAAGGTGGACTGTATAATTCCTTGAGGGCTGTTTTATAGTTTGGTGTCTTCACTTTTATTCTGCAGTAAAGCTTTAAGAGCAACATAAGGAGAACCTGCTTTGAGGAGAACCTGCTATGAGGAGCCGTCTCTAAACCTTTGACGGGTGGTGTATCTTATATTTCTGAGTTCGAGGTTGTTGTAAGCTCATTATAAGATTGTTAAACTTATTTCTAGAGATTTTTTATTATTTTTATTTTATTTATTTTTTTATTTTTTTATTTTAGTAAGTCAAATGATCTCACAATGCTGCCAGATAGTTTTGTTTATTTTAAGAAATATTCTTAAAACGAGACAAATTATCTGCCAATATAGTAAGTCACTAACATGACTTACAGCCGAATACAAAATATCAAGAAATAAGAAATATATGTCAACTAGATAGAAGATCATTTGTAGGGTTGATGTTAAAATGCTCTGTTCTAGAGAAATTTACAGAGTCAGATTGTTTTCTAATAGTTGTAAAAGGTTTTCGTCTAAAATATACTTTTTTAAACTCCATTCATGGTGGAGGGATACATGCTGCAGGGCGCTGGGAGGTAAAATAGTCCCCCAAAGAAACTTAGTATTTCCAGGTTTTCTAGATTTTCCATCATCAACATTCCATATAACACTCAGAAGACACGTGTAGGTTCACTGGTGGTTCTAGATAGTCGATAGAATGTCTGTATGTGTGTTCTAGACATGGAGAACCCTGGTTTCCATCACCACCACTGTACAGAACATCTGAACCATCTCACACCAAACCCGCTCTCAATCAATCTGAACCACCTCACACCAAACCCGCTCTCTGTTTACACCTCACACACTCAGTTAAAGGAAACATTGTTTTAAATATTGGTGGAATTTTCATTTGGAATGATCTTATTTGTGAATGTATGTAGTTTCTGGTGCTGCATTATGTTTGTGATCCGTATGGACCCTCCATAGATTAGATGATTGATACCAGCTTCACTATTATCCAGGACTGTTTGACAGGATCGCAAACTGAAAACCAGAACTGAATACCGTATGTGAATATGAATGGGCACTTACAGCTGGACCTTTGGCCTGGGGATGACCATGCCTGTCCTCCGATTCTCCCTCTGAGTCTGAAATACAGCAGGTCATATAATCAGTCACGAGCATTAAATACAGGCATCGGGCGTAAGCATTTAACTGGACATAATTCCGATTCCAGTGTTAATAGCATTATCCATGGATCCGAAGTCCATAAGTAATTAGATACTGACACAGACCATACCGCCCCGTCTCTCCAGTACATCTGACTTGATCTGTACTGGGTAAATAACACGTTGGCTGTCCAGCCTCTTGATCAGTTGTCAGTTTTGCAAGTCTCGAGCACATTTCAGATTTATCATTTAATCCAAATCAAAACATACTAAAGCAGCTACGGAGAGATCATCATCTGATCTTAAACCCAGTTCCACAGTATTTCACATACACAGGACTGAAACTGGGTGTGCAGGTTTGACATGGTGAGACATACTAATGATTCAAGTTTCACACTCGGCCCCACATGTGACGTAAGCAAGGACGGGTCTTATCTCTGTACCTGACTGACCCAACACCCGACTACAGACATCCAGCGAGCAGTGATGTCCTCCATGAGTCATCCTGAGTCATGCCAGCACCATTGGCAGACGGCCGCACCATGCAGGACTACATGCACACAGACCGTTACCACGACTGTCCTCAACACCACGTCACCGTCACCAAAGACTGCAATGGTGTCGTACCAGACTGTCATGGAGTGACTCAGAATGGCAGCGGGTCATCTTCAGTGACGAGTCCCGCTTTTGTCCGTGTGCGGAGGCACCGTGGTCAGCACCAAGATGAACGGTTTGTTGTCACACGTCCAGAAGACCTGGTGTCACTCAACCTCCACCCCTACCGCACCATCTGCAGGAACTGTGTGAGGATATTCAAGCTGCATGGGATGGATTATCACAGGACACCATTAGGAACCTCTACAGCTCCATGCCGAGACGTCTGGCGTGTTGGGTTAGCAAACACGGCGGCCCGACGCCATACTGAGAGACAGACTTCTGTATGTGTAGCTCAAAAAATATTGATCATATCAGTCTAAATTTATCATCAGTTATTGATCCTGGTGACTGCTGTGGCAGAGAGACAGATGCTGGTGAAGGTGTCAGCAATCATGAGGAACCTCTCTCACGCACTCCAAAGCACATTCCAGGGACAGAGGAGCACGCTGAGCAGCTGACTGCTTCTGCCCTGCTGCAGGAAGGAACGCTTCCACAGGTCACTTATCCCTGCAGCCGTTAGACCCTACAGTCCTGTGCTCCAATCAAGTCAACATTTATTTATATGCACCTTTTACAACAGATGTCGTCACAAAGCAGCTTCACAAAGAATCTGGGGTCCGAGCCCCCAGTGAGCAAGCCCAGGGCGACAGAGGCAAGGAACAACTCCCTCAGTTCAAAAGGAAGAACCTCGAGAGGAACCAAGACTCAAAAAGGGAACCCATCCTCCTCGGGTCAACACCAGATAACAAGACAAGCAAAGGAAAGGAGCATTCAGTGTTTGTAAGGTAGAGGAGTAAATGTCTGATTAGTCCGTAATTAAGTAGTCGGGTCATCGGATGGGTCAGCAGGACGCGGGCCAAGCTTCCACAGTGCAGGACAGCCAGGAGCTCCGTGGTTGTTAGAGGCAAGTAGTGGCTCCCAGTCAGAGCAGAGCATCAGACCGCACAGGATGGGCAGCAGTTCAGCTCAGGCAAAGAGAACAGACAGACTGTTAGCTCTGACAGAAGACCTGAACACACTATATGGTGTTAACAGAGTGCAGCAGTGACTCCGGCAGGCCCGGCTATTACAGCAGAACTAAAAGGGAGAACCAGAAGGTCACAAAGACATGAGGGCTCCCTGAGAAGTCAGCGCCCCTCTGCTCCACCGTCAACAAACCTGAGTGAACGTGAAGAGCAGCGGGACGACAGCACCAACATTCCCAGCTTACCAAACACTCTCTGTCAGTGGACCCCTGGACCTGCACCTTTTACCCAGCAGAAACACTCAGTACCACACGCTCCACTGAACAGGTAGGGTTTAAGCCTGGACTTATAGATTGAGGCTGTGTCTGAGTCCCGAACACTGACTGGTAGGTTATTCCAAAGGTGGGGGTCCTTGTATGAAAAGGCTCCGCCCCCTGATGTAACTTTGTTAATCCATTCACCTGTGCTCCATCACCTGCTCCTCCATCCGCACTGGAACTCTTCTATGATGTTCTCTGTATTAATGTAACTACCTCCCCCACATACCTACATACTGCACATCCTGCTACACCTTTAAGAACAGACACATCTCCATTGTATTGTATTCTATTACATCTTTATATTTTATAAAATTATATTTATAATTATTTTATCATTTTTGCTTTATTATTTTTATAGCTTCCATGTGTACTATGTGTCTCATCGGTCCGTAAGCTGCGGTAACACTCTAATTTCCCCGTGGGATCAATAAAGTCTTATCTTATCTTCCTTCCCAATGGCACTGCAATCCCACGCTTCCTTCTGGGTGCAGCTCTTTGATGAGGAGTGTACGGATGTAAATACACTCACATTTAAGCTGCAGCGCTAAAGCAGACCACCATAAAGACCACACCAACTGCCCCACCGCCCGGCACAGAATAGCACCAGTAGCATGTAACCTGTGTGCTCAGCTAACAACACCACAATAACCGTCTCTCCTGCCGTCCTGCGCTTCCCATGAGCTTCTGCGTGTCTGCAGACGCATGAGACAGTAGCAGGATGCTACAGTATGGGATTGACTTCAGTCAAAACATTCCCAGACAGGAAGCAATACGATCAATAATATAATAAAGTTAGTTACAGATCCGTCTGCCGCTAGATAATCTAACGGGTCAGTAATAACTGTGCAGCAATGAAAATATCAGGCTTGTTGACTGACGCTTGACCACATGACTAGCATTGCTAGCTTCGTTGCTTTACACTTTAACATTCTTTCCATGGCTTTTCTGACCCATAGCACGTCTTTGACCTGCACATTTCTCAGCTACTCTGTGTGTGTGGGTATGTGTGCGTGTGCTTTGGTTTGTGGCACTACAGAGAATGCAGCGCCCCACCCTGCTGACCACCGTGGATCAGGTTGCTATCGAGCGTTCAGGGATTCTGATGGTGTTCCCTATCGACGTGTTTCACATTCCTGACTGGTAGACACTATCAGGTGTCTCTCCCAGCCTTATGAACACATTGCTGGTGAGCCCTGTGGATCCGAGAGCTGTAATATTTAATGAGTCGCACACTGACAAACCTGCTGCATTAGCCAAACCAGCCAAACAGCGGGGATGCTAACCAAACCAGCCAAACAGCAGGGATGCTAACCAAACAGCAGGGATGCTAACCAAACCAGCCAAACAGCAGGGATGCTAACCAAACTAGCCAAACAGCGGGGATACTAACCAACCTAACCAAACACCAGGGAAACTAATCAACATGTTCATTACCAAGCATCACGGTTTAAAGGGACATTGCCCTTCTTGTGCAGATGGACTGACGGTCCGAACAGTAAACAGGGAGAATAATTCCCATTTGGATCAGGCAGCATTTATAGCATGTTTACAGACGGTCGGCCAGCGCTAGTACGTGTGCATGACTGCACGCTGGAGTATTTAACCGTCTGACTGAAGGTGGCAGCTGCACTCATGTGATGCTGTAAGCAGTGGAGTGGACAGTAGGAATGCTGGAGGTCAGAGCTGAGCTTAATATAGATACACGCTGCCCTGACCCACATCTGCCTGCTAACTACTACAGTCCGGCCCCTGGGTGGGCCCGAGGACCCGGTGCACCTGCAGGGTTCACAGAATTTGGACCCACCTGACTAAATACAAGTATGTCATGATCTTAAATGCGTTATGATCTACAGGGTTATGCTGAAATGCTTAAACAGCACTGTCGTTAAGTGTAGTATTCATTTTTCAGGAGACTCACTTTCAGCTCCTCAGAGAGACGCACCTCCACAGTTCAGTCTTAGGAGCTGGTTCAGCATCTTCTGCTTCTTCTCACCATCCAGATAACCCCAAACACACTCAGTGGTGTTGAGGTTCTGGACTCTGGGGCGGCCAGTCCATTGTTCTGAGAACACCAGCAGCTTCTTTGTTGGATGCGTGTGTGTCTCCTTTTCTCAGTGAGGAGCTTCTTGAACAGCTACACCTCCTTTCAGACCTCCATAGTGTTGAGGAGGAGTCTTCTCACAGTGGAAGAAGGATGGACAGAGACACCTGGGGAGGTTCTCAGATCTGAAGCAGGAGTGGAGCTGGATGTTCTCCTCTCTCTCAGAGATAAGGTTGCTGTTTATCTGATGGAGGACAGTGTTGGTGGGTCTACCAGGTCTTCCAGGTGGTTGTTAGGAGTCCCATTTTTCTCCATTTTCACTTGATTGACATTCTCCTTCTCTGTGCTTGTGGATTCGTCTGTGATGGGGGTAATAAAAGTCCTGGAACTAAAAATCAGTTCATATCAGAACCAGCCACAACAGTTCCATACTTTTACCAGGTGGCCCAAGACTTTTGCACACTGCGGGACGTTGTGTTGGCCCTCAGCTGTACAAACCCACGTCTGGCTTGGAGTAAAGGTCAGTGCTGGTTGTGGTCAATTATGTATTTATGAGTGGACAATGAGGGAAAGTCTCTGCAGCGTTGCTGGAATTCTCTGTAAAGGTTTGAATGTGCGCAGCCAGTGAGCTGAATGTGCTCTACTGCCACACTAACACTGTATTACTGCACACGACACGTAACACAGCCCTATCAGCACATACGCCGCACACCACAACATCCTCATTACACTGTCACATATCCATCTCTGCACTCACAGCTTACAGCACAGTATCCAATGTATGTCTGAGGATTCAGGTCTCAGGTTAAAGGTGTATAAATTAGAAATCAAAGGTGTATGAAGTATTAAAAAGGTGTATAAACTAAAAATAAAAGGTGTATGAAGTAGAAAACAGAGGGGTATAAACTGGGTTATTTAAACCCCAGTGTACCGTATACCCATCAAACATTATAAACTAAAAATCAGCAGATTATATATACGTGCCATATTCTGCATTAACAGTTATAGTGGTAAGAACTCTGTATTTCAGCACATTCCAATGTTATAAATTATTCATATTTGTATATGTTTTATTAATAGGTAAAGAATTCTGTGAATGAGAGATGTTATTAGATGATAAATAATATACTGTAATTATCTATTTAAACTTCTTGTCAGATTATTTGTCTTAAAATTTGAGCTTCACTTTAAACTGTTATGAATTCTGGATATTAATTGAATTGAATATTCATTCTTGTTGCTGAACAGCTTTCTCAGTCAGTTCAGAATCAACAGCTCTGTTCATCAGTCTGGACTCATTAGCCTCCTGCACACAGACACGCCGAGCCGGTTGAGGTCTGAGATTGCTGTAAGCTTATTTAAGATTAGTTCGTTTAGTTCTGGATGTTTCTCACCTGTTTTAGGTGATTTAGGAAGTTAAATGATCTCACAATATTTACACAAAGCATCAGACACGGTTTGTAAAGTTTGTACTTGTACAATAAAATAAACGACAATAAAGCCAATCGTTCATTCGTTCATTCATTCATTCATACTTTCCTCTTCCAGTAACTAATAATGAAACCCTGTTTATGGGCTGAAACTGACACGACTGTAGATAATAATCGCGCTGTAGTTCGCTCTGTGTTTTTCCGCCAGCTCTTCCTGGGGGAAGTGACATCATGCCCCAGCCTCTCCCAGGGGTGCCCACAGGAAATGCCTGATTGTAAACAGGACAGACTGGGAGGGTTCTGCAGATTCGGGTAAACACCTAAACACTTTACACCCAAAAGTGAGGCAGAAACCTCCAAACACCGCCACACCTACAGTTCCACACGGGCTGTAAAGCAGGAGGCCTGTTTACATCCTCACATATACAGCAGCCGAGAGACGATACGACATGACCTCATCTACTGACTCAGTTACTCTCAGAACCTACTCAAACATTCATACTGAATTACTTACAGCAGATACTGAATTACTTACAGCAGATACTGAATTACTTACAGCAGATACTGAATTA
>JAVGWN010001865.1:0-11803 GCA_034552555.1 Semaprochilodus insignis | reverse complement strand
TCTCTCTCTCTCTCTCTCTCTCTCTCTCTCTCTCTCTCTCTCTCTCTGTAATCCAGGTATGGCTACCACATCACAAAGAACTCCTACTTTATCTGCCACGAGCAAAACACCATCAAGCAGCTGTTTGAGCGTTTACGAAACTACGAGGGGGAGGAGTCGTACCCTAAAGAGTGTCAGGGTTTTGCCATCACTGCAGTCAGAGATCTAACCACGGGCTACGACAGCAACCAGCCTGATAACAAAGCTGTAAGTGCTGCCTGAAACTTTATCATGATTAAATACGTTTATCGTGCAGTGATAACTCACACAACGTTGTTAAGTCAGGACACTTTGTGTGGAGTAAGTTAATTAATAAATATCTTATTCTCTCTCTCTCTCTCTCTCTCTCTCTCTCTCTCTCTCAGGTCCTTCCTACCAGTAAGAGCAGTCAGATGATCACCTTCTCCTTCGCTAATGGGGGTGTGGCCACAATGAGGACCAGCGGCACAGAGCCCAAAATCAAGTACTACACAGAGCTGTGTGCTGCTCCAGGAAACAGGTGTGTGTTCCGTTTAAGCTGGTTGCTGGCAGTGCCATAAATTGCTGAGAGATTCCATGCGTCCTGATTGCCAGACAAGTGGGATTCGTGTGGACCGCCTTCCCTCATGAAACATGAATGAAGGCTTAAAGGAGTTTGATGTTGCAGTTAATTCAAAACATCCAGATTCTTTGAGGCATGGTTTGTAGCCAAGTGGTCAGTTCTCTTATCCAGAACCTTCAGACGTGCTGAAACATGTGCTGTAAGGATTTCGTCTTGGTGGAAAATGTATTTCATGTGCAGTTTTTTCTTTTTCTCATTTTCTTTCTTTCTCTCTCAGTGATCTGGATCAGTTGAACGCCGAGCTGAATAAATTGGTGGACGCCATCGTAGAGGATTTCTTCCAGCCCAAGAAGAACAACCTGACTCCTCGACCAGATTCCTAAACAGAAACAAAGACGGGGCTCGTATTTAGCAAGTAAAGCCGCTGATCTGCTGCTGCCTCTCCTCTTCGGACATGCTGGTTACCAATCCCACGTTTTTGTGTTTACTCTGCCCTAGTGCACCAGCTCAGGAAGGGTCTGACAATCGGCTGATGAGTAGAATTGGGTGTGCTAGCTTAGAGGAAACGCAAAGATGCTGCTGCTGCTGTCGGAACAAAACTTTGTGTTTCCAAAAATGGTAACTTTGACAGGAGAAGGAAAAAACATGTCCAAGTAATTCTGGGCCATTTCTTTTGGTCCATTCATTTTTAAATGCAACCACAACAAGGTCCACAAGTACTTTCAAATTATATTGACAGCTGGAAAACGACAAAAACTGAGGTTTTGTTCCGACAGCAGCGATATGCAGAGTCGTAGTGAACGGACCTTTATGGACGATGGTAGCTGATGCTGGATCTGCATTTTTACTCTGAGGTCCATTGTTAACATGAGCCGTCAAGGTTCGAGTTCTTTGCCAATATGATTAATTAATTGCAAACCCCTCGGATGTGCAGTAACCTACTGATCCCACCCGTCAGCTAACATGCTCTGTGTTGACTAATAACCAAAAGGCCTTTAGGAATACTCCAGTGTTTTTCCACCTCATATCTATCTGCCACATGCCGCCTACAGTCAGTATGCAGCCTACAGTCGATTACCACAGACGTTTCAGGACTCAAAGTGCTTAGGTTTGGTATGCACTGCATGCGTTTCAGCCTCATTTTTAGGAATCTGAAGGAATTTCCTAGGTAGGGAAGCGATTTGTGGCACTAGTAGATTGACAAGGTACGTGAGTCGATATTCTGATCTAGAAGTGAGTCAGTCTCCGGCCCTCTGATTTAGCATCTGATATTTTCAAGTGAATGATTTTTACCCCTGAAATGATCAGAGTCCTGTAGTGTGAGACCGTCCACAACAGCTACTTACAGAGCTACAGAGAAGAGGAAAGAGGTGAGGAGACATTTGAGTAGTGATGGCGGAGATGCTTGTGGAAAACCGGTAAACAGGTAACAGAACTTCAGGGCAGTCGCTATACAGTTGTACCTCAGCTCACCAGGTGGTAGTACAATGCTTCCCCAGTTCTTGCTGTAGAATATGGAATGATGAACGGGATTCCAGCCGCTTTTTCATCCACAGGTTGTTTTTGCATAAACGCAGTTTCTGCTTGTGGTTGTGTCCCGTACCAGCAAGATTTGCCGTTTTTGAGTGTTTATTAGTAGCAGAAGCTACTAATTTTGGTGCCCTCACAACAAAAAGACAAGATACCATAAAGCACTCACCTTGAAGATGCCAGTGCTGGCACATTTGCTGTCTGTGGTAATCCACTGCATGCTCCAGACTCAGCAGATGGAGATCAGGTTGCAGGACACTGGAATGTTCCTTCCGCTGTAGGACGGTGGCACAGTCTTGCTTGTTTTGACTCTGTACTCCAGCACACTGGACTGGAAATGAATCCGTGGCTCTGAAGTAAAGGGGAGGGGGGTACAAAATCTTAGAGTCACTGGCCATTTTACTGGTATGCCAACCATATAACCACAATTTGTAGGAATACAGTTACTGTCCATCGGGGGAAATGGAGCCCCACTGTGGCATTTGCCTTTGGAGTCTTTCAGCACGAACACCCAAACAGTGTGCCAGTTAAGCAGACGGGATGAAATGACTGAGAGGTTCTGTGTGTCATAGTTAACCGTTTAGAGCATATTGGTCCAACCAAAGCTTTAGTCTTGATGCTTCACCTACAGCAGAAGAGTACAGAGCCAAAACAACTCACCTGTCCAGTGGCTTACAGACTGCACTGTACACACAGCCATAAATCACATGACTCATACACACCACTCACATGCCAGCTTCGCTCTTAACATTGCTAAAAATGTTAACATTCCTTTGGTTTCCTGATTTTTCTGGGCTGGTTTGATTTCCATGCCTTGCTTCCACTGAACAGCCTTCAAACAGCCTTAAAGTGCAATACGTGGGGCAGGGAGTTTGCACTAGGTGGCAACTGTCGTTCCAAAGCACCCCTCAGAAATGACTCGGACTCAGTGGCTAGCAGCTGTTATAACCCTTAGAGGTCTGAAGTTATGACTGTTATTTGGTTATGTGTGTTTGGAGTAATAATGTTCACAATTATGAATAATTACAAACCCGCAGAATCATATTCATGTTCAGTCGACATTTTAAACCGCCAGCTTTGGCTTTTTATTTATTTATTTGTTGTTTGTCTGTTTCGAAGATCATAACAAACTCAGTACAATAACCTTCCATCATGTCTATTCTTCTTCCGAATTTCACTTTCAACAGAATTTCATCCTGAACGTTCCCAGTGGTTTTCCTCGGGACACCCAAGGGATCATTTCCTTGCATACTGTGGCCGTAATTTGAGGCTGATATCTACTTTAAGTGTACAGCAACATGCAGAATGACAAAGAAGTCAGATTTTTGTGCTGTATTGGCTGTGCATTCCCATGCTGATGCCACGTTGCATTCATATAAGACTAATTTATGGTTAAATTAAATGTTTGATCGTGTTTTCTACTTGTGAGCAGCCATATGGAATTTTTCTGGCACGTAATTAATACCAAGATTTTTTTATTTTGTGTAAATTGCTCATAAATGCGTTAGACGTTTTCTGATCACCCCTTCTGCACATGTAGAACTAATCCCAGAAGTACTTGAGACTGTATTATTTTTAATTTTTTTAAATGTAATATTATATTTTATATAATCTGACTAATGGACCAGTCTATTAAATGTTACCAGTGTTTTTTTTTTTATCATTTAATTTTTTTAATCTTTTTTTTTTTTTGTGGATGTGGCATGTAACTCACTGGCTCACTCACATTTAGCAGGATGGAAATGATTCACAAGAGGGCGCCATTACAGGCAACATGCTCCTAGTAGCTGTACATTCCATAAGTTACAGTAGGATTGGTCTGTTCTCTGTTTCATTGTAGCACCTGTTGGCTTTACAGAGCGTTGAAAAAAACGTAGCACCACAGATGTTTGGGACAACCCGCACGTTTGACCTGTGTTTCTGTATTTAAGGCAAAGATCAGGTGTAGCCCTTTTCCCATGTAAAGCATGTCAGCAAATTGGATGTTGTAATTTCTAACCGGTAAAGTTTTGATCAGCTATAACAACATTACACAGTCCAGAAGCATTTTGGGGTGTCTATACACTGGACCAGAGCTCGGGTACATGTGTACATTAATATACGTGTATTAATATTAATATACTTAAACACTAATATGGTGTTACCACCCCTTACAAGCTACCGCCTCCAATAGTGGGTGCTTCCTGGCCAAGTGGTGGTCCACAGCCCACAGGTTGAGAAACCCAGCATTCGACAACCCGAGGATGGAGCAGTAGACGCGTATGCCTGCAGGAGGTCTAGAAGGCATGTACACAGGAGGGGCGGAGTTTGTACTGTGCAGCATCCAGCAGGATACGAAACATTTGGACCAGGCACGAAGCATAGTGGACCACCGGATGATCATTTTGGTGATGACGAAATGCAGAGCCAAACAGAGAACAGCCCCAAAGGCTAAATGGCCATATAGACCAGAATAGGAGGACACGGTGTCGCTGGTTAGCAGTCCTCCATGGCAGAATCTGTTGCAGCAGACGTTGAAGTGATTTGAACAGTTTCTTTCTGCATACAGACACCAGATAGTTTCCAGATCAGCAGAGCCGATGCAGCGGTCTAACTCAAACACCCCGGGTTTCTGACACTGCATCAGCCTCCAGTGTGTAGGTACCCCTAAACCGGACCCTTGAAAGCTAATCAAAGCAAGTAAATATAAAGCAAGTGTGCTACAGTCTTTCATCAGGGTGAACTGCGAACTGTACCGCTCTGTAAATCTCACAACAGTCGCTGGAAAAGAACCCAGAGCTGTGAACCAGAATAGAGGGAACCAGAATATCAGAGTGGCTTGTTGTAGTTATTGTTATTATTTGGACCTAATAAACTGTGAAGATGTGTATCTGCCGAGCCACATGGCGACGATGGTCTTAATGGTTTAAGCCAGGTTGGTTTCATCCCATGAGGACTTCACTGACCAGACCTCTTCAGTCCTACCGCAGGATGTCGCTCGTCTTCTGTTGGAGCTAAAGCACTGTCGCCCGCAGGTTCCCAGTGGATGGTATTGTAATCGTTATGGCACGTCCGCTTCACCTGGTAACTTGCCTACAGACTAAAACGGGAAGCTTCGCGTCTGTGCTGTACTTTCACACCAACGTTTCCTTGTAATTCTGTGTAGTCGATGGTTGGTTGTTTCCTGCTGAATGTTCGGGTCTGGTAACTGGGACTGGGTTTCGTCTGTAGTTCCTCTAGTGTGGCGCGACCTCGCTGAAGAGTTCCGCCTGTTTATGTTGCTTCTAATGTAATCCACTGTTTACTCTGCCTTAATAAACAGCTAGATGCAGCGCTCGGGGTTCGTGTGCTGTGTTTAATTCTTAAAGAGGCTCCGTATAATATACAGCCATCCTGGAAAACATATCTTCATACGCTGTGTGGCCAAAAGTATGGGGACACCACATGGAGACAACATGGAGACTATCACACCTGAGCTTGTCGGACATCCTGTTCCAAAACCGTGGAGTGGCCCAGGCCCTTTGTGGCTATCGCAGCTTTCACTGTTCTGGGAAGGCTTTCCACAAGGGTTTGGAGTGCGTCTTGGGAAATTTGTGGAGTCAGGAACTGCTGCTGGATGAGAAAGCCTGGCCTGCAACATTCCCTTGACAAGCCTTGACATTCCAGTTAGGTGTTCAGAGGGGTTGAGGTCAGCAGGCCACTGGAGTTCCTTCACACCAGACTCAGCAAACCAGAGCTTGCACAGGAGCACAGTCATACTGGGACAGGAAAGGGTTGGTTCCCAAACTGCTGCCACTAAATGGGAATCATGGAATTGTCTGGAATGTCCTTGTGTGCTAAATAAAATGAGCCTCTGTGTAAATAAGCTCCGCCCTCCTACTATGTAGTCAGCTATGCTAGTTACTGGGAGCTAATGCTAGTAGCTAATGTTACCTATCTAGCTACTGGCTTTCCGTCTGGACATCAACACACAGTAGATTACAGTTGTTCCTCACTATGAAACTCTCAGTTTAAGATGATCTGCTTCAACCGGCAAACACGGATACAATCACCCAGCATGGCTGCTGCTTACAGGTGGAATTAAGGTGGAGCTACTCCTCTATTCAGGATTAAACCCTGAGCAAAGCTGCTCCATATAGTCCAAGAGTTTGGGAAACTGTCCTTTGGCGTTCTGCCTCTGGTATGTTCTGCCACCTGTACAAGCCGCAGCATTTAAGGTGGAACGGAACATTAGACTAAGAAGCTGGTGAAGCATCATCGGTCTGGGTTAAAGATGAACATCATGCCCGCACACAGTTGGGTTCCTTGGGAAGGGTATAAAAGTGCGGAGATTGCCTTCACAGGCTGGAACGCTGGATTTCTGCTCCACCATTTTTGGTTGCTGTTTCCCTGTTGTGCTTGTGTGTAAATGTTGGGGGTGTAAATATTAATACTGAGTCTGTTCCCTAACAGTTTCGGATTCTGGAATCTGCTCCTTTTACCGGGATTACAAATCCAGAATTTGTATTTGAAGGAGGAACAGCAGTGTTTGAGGTTTACGGTGAGTCAGTTCTGTGTACTGAACACTCCTGACCATGTTAGTACAGCATTCCAGAGCACCTTTAGCATCTCGGCTTTTAGCCGCTGCACTGCCGCCCTGTGGAGGCACAATGGCGGAGATACGTTGTAGTGCCGGTTTACCGCCGCTAGGTGGAGACATTTCACAAGTAGCGCTTTTTAGGCGGTGGATCACACGTGACCCCCAACAATAAAACCGCTATTAACTGCTATAAGTAACAGTTCATATTAATATTAGTGCAATGCGACTGTTAATTACAGGTTATTAATATTTGTCTATTCTGTGTTTTGTTTTATCTCCTGTAGTTTGGGCTATGTGCAGGGCTCGATCTGAGGGAGGATGGAACTAATAATAATACTAATTAATAATAATAATAGTAATAATAATAATACAAAAAATAAATAAACAATAAATAAAATAATAATAATAACAAAGAAGCCCCTTTGGGGAAAGGACCACCCTTTGAAGTCTGTTGTTGCTCCTTGTGTTCACCCACTGGCTGCCTCCTAACTGTGATAGGAAAGCATCTCCAGAGCATTAATATGATAACAGTGTTCTGGGCTAAATTAGGCTCCACTGCTTTCTGCTCTTCTCCTGGATTATTAACATGATTAAACTGCTGTGGGCCTCTAGATGAAATCAGGACGCTTCACTCAGGAAGCTGCTGTTCTCCAGAGCTCGGACTCTGCTCTCTCACCAGAGCTATTTATAGAGCCGCAGAGCTAACAGTGTCTTTGTGCTTCCTTAAGTATGACACTCCACCCAACCCTGTCACCCTTATAAGGGCTCCTCGGGGGTTCTCTAGTAAAGACATTGGTTATGTGAATAGGGAGCCGTGCAAGTGCATGATTGGCCAAACTGTTCATGTCTTTAAAGGGGAATTTCACACGTTTAATCTATATAATTCCGAGACTGAGATGCAAATGAAGTCATTCAGGGGGGTTTGGTGTGTAATAGCTCATTAGTAGAGAAACTTACAGACTCTTTATATCTGACTCTATGGGGACTATTTTGCCCTTGAGCGCCCTTCATGTATCCCTCTACCACGAAAACAGTCAAATAAATAGACTCAAATGTGTTTTATTACAAACTACCGTAAAACATGGGAACATGTCCATAACCATGTCCCTGTAATAACTTTCAGTGGAGGAGCTTTTAGAGGTGAACGTCTGGTTCCCATCACCACCACTGTAAACAATTCTGACTCACCAAGATTCTGTAGAGCTGAGCATCTCACACCAAACCCACTCTGAACGACTTTACACCTTGAGTGTTTAAAAATTCTGGAATTTTTGAAATGTTGGTGGAGTTCTCCTTTAAGTAATGGAATTTGAGATTTCTTGAGATTGGAACCTCAGGAATGAGGTATTATTACTTGCTCACATAACTGCTGAGAGACAAAATATACTACTACTACTGCTACTACAGCTACTACTGCCAGTAGTAATAATAATAATAATAATAATAATAATAATGATATAAAGGATTTTTTTTCTTCATGACGAGCAGCTAGAGGTCTCCACCCTCTCTGAATGCTCTAACTGGGAACGTTTGTTCCCCATTAAAGACCCAAACTTTGTGGAACTGAAACTATCTGCAGTTCCATGTATTGGCCACCAGAGGGTGGAACCTCCCTCGTAGCCAACAGTGAGACGTGATCTGTGTCGAGTTAAAAGAAGACAAAGCAAAGCAACTTTTTTATGTTACTGATCATTATTTTCCGTATATATCATGTACCCCTCGCCGGTGGGGGGTCCTGGGGGTCTTTACGCTGTCAAACAGTACCGCCGTCGATCAAACGGTCCTCGAATTGCAGATCTTCAAACCATCTGCCGCTGAAATCGCCGTGCAGTATGTTGTGTAGATCGTGTAAAGGCCGCTGCTCTGGCGCGCCCTCTGCTGGCCGCCTGAAACGATGCGCTTCTTATTTCCCCACCTGTTTTCCGGCTCTCCTGCGCTGCGATTGGCTGCCGGCTTTCGAGAATATGAACTTCTGTCCAATCCGAGCGCGGGTGGGCGGGGCTTGACGGAACACGGGTGAGGAATAAAGAGGCTGAAGTTGTCACCTCTACCAGAGCGCGAGCGGGCTTCATTGAAACGTCAGAGCAGAGAGAGAGAGAGAGAGAGAGAGAGAGAGAAGGGCCACTTCCTCGAAGTCAGGCCGCCTTTGGTGTTGGTGGAGCTGCATCGGGTTAAGACACTACAGCGAGTTTATTTCTTTCTACTGTAGTTTTTTATTTGTGTGTGGTTTTTGGGGGGGATTGAGAAACTAGTCGCCTATGGGACTCAGCAAGAAATCTCAGAGCTGCTGCTGAGGGACTTCCTCCCGAACAAGATCGAGACCTGCATGTGGAGGTAGGACCGTTATAGTCATTAGTCTGTGATGATCTACAATCAGTATACTGGAGTGTATGGATGTGGGTGTAGCACCAGAGCCCAGTCTTTCATTTAAAGGCAGCTTGTATGGGCATTAAAGGAACAGTCTGCAAAATAAATGAATGTATACAGTATTTTCCTGCTTGCCTCGTACGTAGTTGGTCAGCCAAAACTTGGTTGCTTCTTTAGTTTTAGGAAGCCTGGAAGCCTGTGTCATCTGGCAAGATGTCTGGCTACATAGACTTCCATTACTAGTTAGTGACATTAGCCTCATAGCTTTTTGGGTTAACATTTGGGTTAAAAGTGCAGTATACAATTTCAGTCCAGTCTGCTTTTTGTTGAATTCTCTGAATATGTTCTTGCGGCCCGCTAGCTGTCCATTCTTTATGTGTGCTGGTGTTGGTACATGCACGGGACAGGGGGAAGGGGAGGGGCTACATGCTGCTCCATGCATTGTCAAGAAGGAGAAATGGCTGAGAAACAACCAAAGAGGAGAAGATCTGAAGAACAAGGACAGAGAAAGTTCAAGATCAGGAAAGGGTCAAGAGCCATGGTAGCATGAGTGAGGTGTTTCAACAGTGGATAGACCCCTGAGACTTTTTCAAATTTTGCCATTCCACCTTAAATGGGTGGTTTCCTATTAACATTTCACCTTAATTATTTGGCTCCATATTCAGCTTATTTTCCCATTCCACCTTAAATGATTGGCTTTCGATTCACCAGCTTCTTGTGCAGATTTTCACATTCCACCTTAAACTCTTGGCTTTCTATTCACCAGCTTCTTGTGCAGATTTTCCCATTCCACCTTAAATGGTTGACTTACTATTCACCAGCTTCTTGTGCAGATTTTCCCATTCCACCTTAAATGGTTGACTTCCTATTCACCAGGTTCTTGTGCAGATTTTCCCATTCCACCTTAAATGGTTGGCTTCCTATTCACCAGCTTCTTGTACAGATTTTCCCATTCCACCTTAAATGGTTGGCTTCCTATTTACATTCCCCCCTTCAGGATTTGGCTTCATATTTACCAGCTTGTTGTTCAAATGTTTCCATTCCACCTTAAATGGTCAGCTTCCTTTTCACCAGCCTGTTGTATAAATATTCCCATTCCACCTTAAATGGTCGGCTTCCTATTCACCACGCGCTTGCTGTGTCGCTGTTTGCTCCAACATTATATCCGTACAGTGGACGAACGGTTTTCCGAAGAGTTTTATGGCCACGAAGATCCAAAAGAACCACGCCCAGCGTTGTTTGGCCTGGGCATGAATATAGGAGGGGGCGGAGCTTCTGCAGGAGCACTGAAGGGAGGGGTGTGTTTGTTTTGCTGTTGACTTCAAATATCAACAATCATTCTCCAGAATCGTTTACTGCACCTTTAAAGGGGAGAAATGTGTGCAGCTGATGGACCGCTCCTTTAAACTTGCTGCACAGTGGGGTTTTCCTGGTCGCAGTTGTTGTTGCAGCGTTTGATGTCACTAATATTACCTCACTGACGTCACTGGACGTTTCTACATACTGCTCCTGCCAGTTTCAGAAGGGTCTCAGAATAGACCGCCGTTAGAGCAGGTCTGAAACCGGGTGAGCTCAGCCGACTGCTGTGGTTTGATTTCTCATTGTTGTTCACCCTTTGCAGCCTGACCGCTCAGCCGAAGACGAAATTACAGTTCACAGCTTTAATGACATGCCCTGCTATTTATACCGGCCTCTGACTTCAGAGTGAGAGAGATATAGATAGACAGAGAGAGAGAGAGAGAGAGAGATATGCCAAGTGGGGCAAAAGCGTCTGTAGCATGGACTGAATACTGTCCGTACCTAAACTAAAGCATTCCCCCTCTCTCTCTGTCTGTCTGTGCACTGAGGCATGCGGCACGTATGTGATGATATGATTTATGTATGTGCTGACGTCACTGAAGTTCTGTCCGGACTTAGAGGACAAGGTCAAACTAATAGGCCTAAAATTAGCCTGTAAATATTGGACTCGCCTTCGAGTTTGATGGCAGTCCGGATGCCGGATTTTCAGACCGTCCCATCATTTTGATCCTAAATTGTGCTGTAATATGACTTGGAAGCTTCTCGCTTGTCCATCCCTACGTATTCCGACTTGGAAGCCATTCCTGTAGTCACTTGTAGATCATTGTGCCATTCTGGCTGACACTTTTATCCAGAGGTGCTAACAAGATCCAGCTACAGACCCACTCACCCTGAAGGAGCCCAGATTTGGGTGACCGGATGTCCCTGTCTTCCCGGGACAGTCCCCGTCTTGGGTGGCCTTATCCCAGGCTGGAGCTGTCCCAGTTTGTAACTGACAGGCAGATGTGTCACGTTGTGCTAGTTTTGGCCAACTGCTTCCTCTCCCAGTTACACAGAACACTGCTGAGAATAAAGCTCCACCCAAAGCTGGCAAGTGGTCCAGTGAGTCCACAATATAACTGCATCACGTTTTCAGCATCCACGTATGACACATGGCATATGCTCATAGCAGCGTCTCTGTCTCTCCAGACCTGGAGCTAGCCCAGGGGTGTGTTTAGGGTCTGGCTATTAGGCTGTACCCATGGGTCCTTGCTCTGTAGCCTCTTCTTACTGGCAGAATATTTAGTATCAATATGGATTATAGGCTTATACATTCACACGTCCACGGCCCAGACAGACCACCAATAGAGAGGATCGTTTGATCCGCCGACAAGCACGAGCGGCACCCACAGTTTCCTTGTCCACCATGCAGACACAGTTGGCACCTTCATTACACAGCGTAGCTAACAAGTAATGAAGCTTGTAGCCGG
>JAVGWN010001863.1:0-11807 GCA_034552555.1 Semaprochilodus insignis | reverse complement strand
GTACAGGTGGAGGTAGTCGGTGGAGGCAGGGTCAGTGGAGGTAGGGTCAGTGGAGGTAGGGTTGGTACAGGTAGGGTCAGTGGAGGTAGGGTTGGTACAGGTAGGGTCAGTGGAGGTAGGGTCAGCGGAGGTAGGGTGGGTGTAGGTAGGGTCGGAGTGCTAGTTTACCGCTAGTTTAATCCGAACTACAGTAACACTAGAGCACGGTAATACACTGAACCACAGACTCAAACACGGCTACTAGCCTGTTCGCTAGCCAGCAGAGTTACAGCATTAACGCGCTTCACAGGAATCAGACCTTTAACACCTCCTGCTCAGGACTAGAGTATGTAGTTTTTACCACATACTGTCTCGCCTCGGAAGTACGAGGTCTTTATTCTGCTTGGCAGCAATACGCCACCGTACAAACTGGACCACAATGACTCACTGTGGCACTCGAAACTCACACGCTGGCGCCACCTTCTGGTGTGTATGCAACTTTATCCTGCATCCTAATACTGTACAACAGAGGCAGATCTCCAGCTCTGGGGCTCTCTGGGAGGTTTTCTCCGGGGTACGTAGGTACACACAGCTAAGCGAGCTCTCCTTTTGGTTGGGACTTCAGGAGCTGGAGAGAAGTCCTACAGGATCTGAATCAGAAGCCAGCAGCCTCAACAGAGAGAGTGGGGGTCCTCATTAGCTTAGTGCTAACAACAGAGGTTCAGCGTTAGCCTGTTCTGACATGGTGAGCTGAAGGTCCAGCTCCAGTCACGGTTCTGCTGCTGTAATCTGATTACTGACCTTTTTCCTGAACCCGTAACTGATTACGTATAACGCTCACCGTGTAATAAGGATACAGCAGAAAATCCCAAACCTGCCAACTGATCCTAAAGAACACCAAACTCAGGAACATTTGGAAGTTGTTCAGACTGTCAGACTGACCTGACATGTTTTCCGTGGATGAGCGCGAGCAGACAGAGGTTCACCATGTTCCACGATGTGCTGTTTTCATAGCGCATCAGGTTCAGTGCCATGGCAACATGAGAGTGACAGTTGTCACAGCAGAGGTTGTGCTGAGGACAGAAGGAGGTGAGGTGTGAGGAGAGATCCAACAATAACAGCACCCAGCCGGAACCGCTCACACACAATCACTGCTTACCATTCTGTGTTTATACTCCTCCGAAGCATCGTGAACCGCTGTGTCCCAGGCGTTCAAGCCACTCGCGTATACTTTACTCACATCCAGCATCCAGTACCTGTTCAAATACACCTGTTCATCACCATTACACCTGTACATCATCACCATTACACCTGTACATCATCATCACACCTGTACATCATCATCACACCTGCACATCATCATCATCATCATCATCATCATCATCACACCTGTACATCATCATCATCATCACACCTGTACATCAGGCAGACTAACAGGTGGTTGTACTGAATCAGCTCAGAGTTCCAACACAACTATAAACTCTATTTAAATAGGGGTTAGGGCTAGGGGTTAGGGCTAGGGGTTAGGGCTAGGGGTTAGGGCTAGGGGTTAGGGCTAGGGGTTAGGGCTTAGTAGTGAAGGTGCTGTAGTGAAATACAGGATGGCTGTGTTAGGGTTAGGGGCTAGGGGTCAAGGGTCAGGGGTTAGTAGTGAAGGTGCTGTAGTGAAATACAGGATGGCTGTGTTACGTTCAGACCTGGATCCTCACTGAGGGGAAAACCGGGATTATAGTTCTGATGAAGACTATTCTATAGATAATGATATAATCCAGCAGTGTTCAGCTGGGTAATCCACTGTGTGTGGAAGCGTCTGATGATGAATCAACTTACTTTGTTGGTCTTCCGAAAGCCATGTTGTCCTCCTACAACAAAACAGCGACACGGAGCCGTTAATTCACAACACCTGGAGCTTTTCTACCACATGGTACCAGCTCAGCTCGGCTCAGCTCCCTGGTACTGTGCTGAGCTGATACCAAAGGTAACACAGAAACACTGCAGACTCCTGATTGGTCAGAGAGGATCATCACTACCACCCTAAACACATGTACTAACGGTAGCTACCAGGTTAGCGTAGCCTCCTGCGCCTCATTTGAGCACCAGAATGGTCTCGTGGTCCGGTTTCTTCCAGACTCTCCTGTTTTATCCTTGCTGCCTCTTCTCTCCTTCACACCTCACACCAAACCCGCTCTCACTCACTCTGTTTACACCTCACACCAAACCCGCTCTCACTCACTCTGTTTACACCTCACACCAAACCCGCTCTCAATCACTCTGTTTACACTTCACACCAAACCCGCTCTCAATCACTCTGTTTACACCTCACACCTCTTCAGGAAAGCTGGTGGAAGTTCTCTTTAGTACTCCTCACTGCTGAGAGATCAGATCTAACTCTAAGAAGGTGCTTTAAGGTCAGCCTGTGCACTTAGGTGCTCAGCGGCCCCTTTGACATCAGGTCAAATATCTTCTCCTCTCACGTTACAGCAGAGGATTCAGTTCAGATGGTCTCCACTGATCTCCACTCAGCACGCTGAGGCTCTCAGAGCTGCAGGAACTGCGTCCAGACAGGCTCTCGCTGTGTGAGCAGCTTTACATGTGATTCTGTGGAACAGGAGAACCGCCTCCTCCCCCCAGCAGTCACGCCTCTGCAGATATCTAACTAAGGCCTTAGGAGCTCATCCGATATCGAATACCATCCAGGACCAGCAGCGGAGAGGAGGGAGCTGTTAGAGGACTGCAGTCGAACATGGTTATAGATTTTCATCTTCTCCAGTGAGGAGCTGAGGAGCTGAACTTTAGAGTGAATCCTGAGGGAGATCCGAGGAACACTGTGGACCTACAGCAGTTAAACCACAGAGTCGGATCGATAAAGCAGCTCACCAGAGGAACGACTCTGTTCTCAGTTCAGCTGACCACACCGTCACGCTCGTGTTCGTTACGCTTAATAAACATAGAGGCGGGTATCGAGAACCGGTTCCTGAGATGTGGATAAGCTCCTGGACAAACGGTTCTGCTATCAGTGTCTATGGAACATTAATTCACAATTCATTAATTCATTAATTCAGCAGGGGGCGCTCTGCTCTGTGTACCTCTAAGGCTGAGTGCTCTGGGGTCAACGCTGAATAGGTCAGACGTTCTGAAGTGTGGGTCAGTGTACTGAAGGTAAACACCAGCAACATCATCAACACCTACAAACACAACACTCTGTACATCTGACCCAGCGCAGCGTGTTAGCTTTAGCATGTTAGCTTTAGCATGTTAGCTTTAGCATGTTAGCTTTAGCATGTTAGCTTTAGCACTGCGGCTGCTGCTCCAGTAGAGGAGAGCGGGACTGGCTGGTATACACGGTACCGGAGAGCGGGACCGGCTGGTATACGCGGTACAGGAGAGCAGGATCGGCTGGTATAGACGGTACTGTGAGTGTGAAAGTGCAGGTGCAGCAGTTTAGAGCGGAGGGCTGTGAGAAGCTCAGGAGGATGACGCCGGATGATGTGGAGGTGAGGGGAGCTGTGGAGGTGGTGGTTTATTTATAGGTAGCTCCTACAAAAACTACCAGCATTAAAGCTACAGGACTGAAGTTCAGGTCCTCATCTTCAGCTTCCTGTTAGAACTGTCCTGTTCCACCTTAAACGGTGCAGCAGGGACATGCTGACACCGCAGGTACCCGCGGAGTGTCCTGATAACCAGGGTCACTAATTCTGTACTAATCACGGGTGTTGAAGGGAGGTGAACCGCGTCAGCAGAGTTGGGGGCAGCTGACACCTGACTGTCCTACAACAGTGACCAAAGGTTAGCCGGACCTGAGCGAAGCGTGCGCGGAGCTCAGCGGTGAGTTCAGTAAACAGACTGCAGCGCTCGAAGGGAATAACGCGTCTGTATCACATGGTCTGCGTGAACATGACCTAGATCTAGATATGACGAGATTCACAAAGCGGAGCAAGAGCGGAACGGAACACCATCACATCCCTAAACGGACTGACTAAAGAGACTGATTACACCCAGCAGGTTTAACTCCTCCCACTCAGCACGTGTGCACAGTGAGCGTCCTGAACACCACAACCAGCCAACACACACAGAATCACACTCCTGCACTAACCCTCTCACCGACTGGTTCTCTAAACTGACCCGTCCAGGCTGGTGCGCACTGTGTTCAGGTCACGTGTGTTTTTGATCTGAGCAGTGTTGATGACTAACACGAGTACATCTGTCCCGCCGGTCGGCCCTGCCGTCACGTTCCGGTTCTGATCCAGTCCTCGTTTTTCATCAGTTACCTTATTGAAAGGGACGGGTGAGGAGCGGAGCGGATGCTTAAACCTGACCCATTCGGTTGAGTTACTGGTGTGTTTATTCCGGGCAGGAATCTCAGCCACACGACGGGAAGTGGTTTAGTGCCGAAGTGTGAGGGTGTTGTGTAATGACTGTTTACAGCTGATAGCTCATCACACGAGACGTGATGCGTTTAGAGTGTTCAGAACGTCCTGGTGACTCACTAACACATCAGCCCAGCTCAGCCCAGCTCTGTTTACTGAGTGGATTTTATACGCAGACCTGAACCACACACAGAACATCGTTACTCACACCGCTGGAGAACATCTGGCCTGGGGGTCTGGCTCCTCAGCACTTCTGAAAACGAGAACAGTTCTGTTTTCAACACCTCATTAACGAAGAACTCACCGATACGAAGTACGGTCCTGCGAAGTCCCGGATCACTCCTGTAGAGGTGCAGATGCCCATGTGTCCGATGAAGGGAAACAACCATCTGAAACATCCAGCAGGAAAAAGCGTTAAAGCCGGAGTAAAGCCGGAGTAAAGCCGGAGTAAAGCCCCGAGCACTGTGTGTCAGGATGTCCTGCTGTGTATCACATGCTGCACTGATCTATCTGAATACGGTGATATGATATTCCTGCCGTACCGTCCGCCTGGTTTCACCCCAAAACCAGCAGACTGTGAGCATCCACACCAGGTGCTCACCATCAGCGATATATCAGTCCCCCCACAAACACACAGGCCTGGGACACCTGGAGCTCCCGGATCCTGCCCTAAATAACACCGCCGAGGAACCAGCTGAAGCTTCCTCACCCTAAACTGGAGCAGGGCAGCCGCTCCTCATGCTGTCCTGTACCGGATATATTAATCTCCACGAGCTTTCTGGACACTGCTGCTGACCTACATACAGGACAGCAGAACAGAGCACACAGAACGGTTCCGCTTCCTCCCACTGAAATATCTCCACTGTTGTGTTCTGATGTGGAGGAATCTCACCACCGAAACTCCACCTGCTGATCCCCCGCCCAGACACCCTCACATCAATAATGCAGACGCAGCTCCTCACTCAGGTTCCTCACGCCGTGCGGCCTGCGGGAGCTGCTAGAACGTCATAACAGGAGAACACAGTAACCATAAACATCACCATCACACTGAGGAACCGAAGCACCTGCTCAAACACAGAGCGGATCAGAGCAGACCCGTGCCAGTTCTGGAGTTTATTCCATGTTCACTCAGAGGAGATCAGAATTACATCATTTCTGACCTCAGCACTAAGTGGGAAAAGTACGGATGCCTCCGTGAAGGGAAGTATTGTTAGGAGCGGGCGCGTGAACAGAGACGGTCAGTGTCCAGTCTGAGCTGATACTGTGTCTGTGTGTCGACTGATCTGAAGATCTGAAGCTCATTTTAAAGTAGAGACGTGGTTCTTTATTACGACTGACTGTGTGAGTGGCCAGAATTCTGAACACCATCCTGACTCAGTTCAGCCCACGTCTTCAGTAATGCTAACACCCTGTGGAATTCTAATAGGATATTTGTGCTGGGCTCAGCTAACAAGAACTCAGGAATTCCAGTAGGAGTGAGGGCAGGAGTGTGCGGTACGTATAAAGGTAGAATTACAGTTTGGTGTATATGGTATATGTCACGGTGTGTGTCCTGGAGGTCCACTGTCCCACACGTTTTCCATCTTTAACCCAGGAAGAGCCGGTAAGGACCGGATAAAGTGGCTCTAATAAGTGCAGGGCAACCTATCCGGCAGTACCAGGACACAGAAACTCGGATATATGTATATGTACCGTCGCTGTGGGGAAAAAACCTGATGACCTCACAGAAAAAAACATTCAACCTGTAACCATAGTTACCGTATAGTTAGCACCAGTCAATGTAGTACCGTATGGGTTCATGTAGTGAAGTACCAATCTCTCACTCACTCTGTTTACACCTCACACCAAACCCGCTCTCACTCACTCTGTTTACACCTCACACCAAACCCGCTCTCGATCACTCTGTTTACACCCCACACCAAACCCGCTCTCGATCACTCTGTATACACATCACACCAAACCCGCTCTCACTCACTCTGTTTACACATCACACCAAACCCGCTCTCACTCACTCTGTTTACACCTCACACCAAACCCGCTCTCGATCACTCTGTTTACACCTCACACCAAACCCGCTCTCGGTCACTCTGTTTACACCTCACACCAAACCCGCTCTCGGTCACTCTGTTTACACCTCACACCAAACCCGCTCTCAATCACTCTGTTTACACCTCACACCAAACCCGCTCTCAATCACTCTGTTTAGTGAGGTGCACTTACTGAACTATGGGAGAATTTAGAAAAGCGGGTGAAATGACCCTTTAGGTTGACCTGAGGAAGGCTGCTCAGAGAAACACTCCGACATTCTGAGTGTAAACAGAACAGAGCGCGTGCGAGTGTGTGTGTATGTGTGTGTGTGTGTGTGTGTGTGTCTGTGTGTATACTGACTCTGTGTGTGTGTGTGTGTGTGTGTGTGTGTGTGTGTGTCTGAACTCACGACAGGACGGGAATGGGGGTCCAGACGATGCAGTAGGGGTATCGGCTCGTGACCGGGTCGATCTTCTCTGAGGCGATCTGAAAGTTCTTCATGGATTCTGTCTCCACCTCCGCCATTACACCTCCTTCATCTGCTCCACCGCACCGCTCAGCTCCTCACTGAGCTCCTCACTGAGCTCCTCAATACCCACCGCTCCACCTTAAATAGCGCGCCGGCTGCGGTCCGCCGTCTCGTGCTCGTTAGTGAAACTGCTACACATTTAAGGTGGACCGGAGAATTCAGAAGAGAAACTAACTCCAGCTTCCGCTTCCGGTCAGTCTCGCGCTTCCGGGGTCGAGCGGAGCTCAGAGAGACAATCAAATATAAAAGCATGAAAGAAAAAAAATCTGTAAATAGATGAATAATAACCAGCAGGCCTAAATATTTACAGTGACGTATATATTATATTGTAGTGCATCTACATATGATATGATATTATATTATATTATATTATATTATATTATATACTGTATATATATAATGACATGTTCTGGATGATTATGACAGGCGGTTTGTTTAAGCTCAGGTTTATTTTAAGGGGATTAAACAAACAATGAAATAATAAAACAAAAGGAGAAACTGCACTAATAATCACTGAATATGATTTGAGGAAATTATAAAGTAGCGTGAATATACACACGGGCCTCTCTGTACGGTCTGAACAGATCGGCATGTTTTGGGGGATTATCCATTAATGGGAACATATGATCTACTTGATCCGATCTGCTTAAAACTCCTACTGACAAAAGTCCCCGTCTGTGTTCATTAAAGGAGCAGTACATAAGATGATGTAGACTGTCAAGTCCATATCCCAGACACTAGGGGGCAGTAAATCACGAGAGAGCACTCCTCCTCGTCCCTCCTTACCAGTCTAGTTCCGAGTTCATCATCAGTCTTCCTCCCTTTCCTCTCCAGGAGCGTCTCCAGCGGTGGAGAGCAGCTCCAGTGTTATCTCTTCTTCTGCTTCTGTTTATATCACTCCTTCTGTTTGCTGCTGAACGTGGTTTCTTGCTGAGAGCGGGCGGGGGCGGTGGTGGAGGTGGCAGTGGCGGTCACTCACCAAGTTCTTCAGCCATTCAATTCAATTCAATTCAATTCAACTTTATTGTCATTATACCAGTACAGGGTTGCACAGTATAACGAAACACGGTCAGGCTTCTTCTCCAGTGCAGTTACAAGAATATGTGTATAAATATATATATATAGAGTGTAGTGCAAATAGACAAATAAGGACAAATAGATAAAGACAACGTGTGCAAACAGCCATGGTTGTGTTTCCTGCTCCTCTCATTGTCTACCTGCCCTTTAATGATCTAACCGGGAGCAGCTCCTTCACCATGACTGACAGGAGGTTAGAAGACGCCGTCGGGGCAGCAGAGCTACTTCTTCATCCTCTCATGTTGGACTGATTCCACTCCTACAGCACTACAGTGACTCACTATCGCCTCTTCAGGTACACAGTGGTATTACAGACAGGACGGGCTGAGGATAGCTGGTTAGCATGCTAACCTCAGTAGATATTTCTGATACGCCGTACACAGACGTCTCGGATACACCGTCACAACATCACACCTCTGATTACTCCACACTCTGATGATCATTTTAGTTCATTCATAAAGATCTTACATACTGATTATATCATCTCATATCAGTCAGTTAAACGATGTTTAAAAACCAGTTCTCACCACTAGAACCGATAACAAGACACCAAGTACACAACAATGTCTAGAACTCCGCTATAGTAGTGTTTATCTAGCAGACTGATAATCAATGAATAATCAGCGAAGATAAATCAGCTGCACTTTGTTCGAGTGTGTTAGAGAGGAGTGTAATCTGTGTAAATCATGATGTGTAATACCTGTTATAACTGATCATAAACAGTTATTACTATTACTGTAACTGTCACAGCAAAAACACCCTTAGGACCACACTAACTTCTCCTAGCACCACCGTGGGATTCAAATAGCATGTTAGCACTAATGCTGATGCACATGAACATTATGGATGTTCTAGATTAAACACAGACATTTGACTCTTGTAAAATAGGTTCTGTATGTTCTGTCTGAGTCCTGTAACAGACAGTATCGTATGTGTGATTTGGTGTGTGTCAGTGTTACAGTGAGTCAGTACAGAGTCTGACACTGTTCAACATTCCCAACTAACCAGAACCTGCTTACACCACCACTCATTCTCACACTTAGTTATCAAGAACCTCCAGAAGGACTAGAGTTAGAGCTAGAGTGAAGTATGCAAAGGACTAGTCCAGCTCCTAAAGTTCTCACTCGGCTGTATCTACTTACACACTTTAGTAAAGGCGGTGGTTCTATTTAGAACCAATATTTCTATATAAAACCATTCCATGCTTTAATGGTTCTTTGCATAGTGAAATGGTTCTTCAGATTGATGGAGAATGTGTTACTTGGTACTGTAACAATGCCAGAACCTCTTTTGGTATAACTTAGAATCATTTCCAGAAAGGTTCTGTTTAGAACCAAATACAAGACAGAAGAAATCAACCTAAAGAACCATTTTACCATGTGTGGTTCTAAAGAGAACTATTACCTTTACTAAGGAAGCTTTGAAGGACCATCTTCTTTAAGATTGTAGAACCACAGAGAGAGCAATCCTGACTGGGTCGACTGCCCAGGTAATCAGAGCATCTCCACCGTGTGACCTGAGTTTCCTGATAAAGGCGCTTCTGTTTCATTACTGAGTCAGTAGAGCTTCTCTGAACACCCAGAACATCCTGAAAGGTTCCGCACTGCCTCTGTGGCCGTCATAAAGGAGGAGAGAGGAGGAAAGAGGAGGAGAGTTAAGCCCGAGGGAATGGTCCAGCGCTGTGTCCTCCATACTGGCCCCCATTAGGCCTGACAGGTGATGTACGATGCAAACAGGAAAAACAAACGACTCAGCAGAAACAGAGAGACTTTGATAAACGAAGGAAAGGAGGCACAGAGCTGCGGAACTACAGCTTCAGCACCACCTGACCGCAGATTCCCAATTAGCCCAGACTCCACACGCCTTTAACACCCCTCACCACCGTGGGCAGTGCGGAGCTCCGGTTCCTGACTGGGCTTTTATAAGAGAGATAAAACGGCTGGAACACCAAACACAACAGATTTACAGCTCCGGCTCCGTCCAGGCTGACTCCGGCTGGGCATCGCCTTGCCCAACACGTCCCGGTCAAATTCCCACCAAATGCTCCATCTCCTCCTGCAAGCGGGAGTTTCCCACTTCTGACACTAGTGTTCCCAAACAAGAGGCAGGACCAAAAGCCATTCTGGGAAATGTGTGGTGCTCTTTAGTCAAGTCCAGTAGTTTTATTGTCAATACTCAATATGTACAAACGTACAGAGGGCTGAAATTCTTTAACTGTTTATTACAGCTTTATAAGAGACAATAACATTCGCCCTGCGCAGGTAAACCAGCCTCAGAGTGAAGCCAGACAGTCCACGCTGAAATGACACCAGAACAAGATTAGAACTCAAAATTTATATTGTTCTGCTTTAAGAATTTTCAGAACGCACCAGAGAAGCTAGAACGTTAGCTCCGCCAATCTCACTAGCAGGCTACGCTAATTCAGCTGGTAACGTCTGAGCTCTGCATGATGCCAATCGGGACGCCTTCCCTGCGGATCTCTTCCCTATACGGTAAACGGATCAGAGAGACAGAGAGACGGAGCAGGACCGCCTGCACATGAACAGGACATGGTGAGGAGAAGCTGTGAGTGGACATGTACCTCACACAGGATTATGGGTATGCAGATGAGCCAACATGACACATGAAGCCCCGCCCACCACAGTGTTAATATAATTAACGAATCAATCCATCAGATCAACACAAGCCATGAAACCCTCTGTACCTTCAGTGACAGTGGAACACTGAGGAGGCCCTGAATGTTCTCCAGGTTCTCCTGTCAGTGTTTGAGTGCAGTATAGATTTTCTGTCCTCCTGAACGAGCTGCTGGAAATACCACCCTCTGAAGGGAGGTGAGGTAATTAAGCTGTGATGTGTGGCAGTTAGATGTACCTTTCAGACCTTCTCCTCGGTGGTCTACAGAAAGACCTCTGAAGAGAACATGCTACACATTTGTGGGGTTTGAAACAGGAGAACCAAAAACATCCTTCAGCTCTGCAGCATCCGGGATGTAACACTCAGAGTTTCAGGCCCACCAGAAGATCGTTCAGTGTCTCTGCTCACTGTGGAGCTCAGCTATTAGTGGGGTCACGCTAAGGTCGAGCTGAAGTGTCCATGTCCGTCTAGAGGAGAAGAAAGACCTGTCAGCGTGATGTTCTCCAGAGGAACCTGGATGTCAGTTGGAGACTATAATGAGGAGAAATTAGGTCCCCTGAGAGACAGCCGAGACCCCCACACACGCCCCCACACATCTATAGGATACGGGTCTGATAGTGACTCATGACTAACCCCATCACCAACCAGCCTTCCACCCTGCCCCACCGCTTTTCGTTTACTGGAACTGCAGCTGGTCCTGATCCTGCAACATCTTTAAATCCAGCTTCAAATGAAGAACCACTAGAACCATTAACACCAGAACATGGCAGCACTGGAGAGTCCAGTTTTATTGGTTCCGCCTGTCGGTCCTGAGGTTCTTCTTTACACTGCAAAAATAGATTTAACACGAGAACCGGTCTCAGACTGGAATACCACTGGAATAACGCTCCCCAAATGGAGACATCCCTAATATCCCTAATAACCTTATTAATCCTATTAACCCTATTTAATAAATCCTATTAACCCTAATTTCCCTAATAATCATTTTAATCCTCATGACACTATTAGCCCTAATACCCATCTTAACCTCATATCATAACCCATATTTTATTCTGCTCATTATTATTATTATTATTATTAGCTCAGATAATAGTGGATATATACCTGCTGCTGGGGAATAAAGGAGACAACATTGTTGTGTGTATGAGTGTGAGGTAGAGTCTGAATGCTGTGATATGATATAGTGTGAGGTA
>JAVGWN010001862.1:0-11809 GCA_034552555.1 Semaprochilodus insignis | reverse complement strand
CTGTTTCTCTCTCCCTCTCCTTCTTTCTTTCTATATTTCTCTTTCTCTCCTCTCTCTTGTTTTCACTCTCTCCCTTTCTTTCTCGCTCATGCCCTCGTTCGCTCTCTCTCTCTCTTTCTCGGTTTCTTTGTTTTTCTCTGCTATCACTCTTTGTTTTTCTTGTTCTCTCTCTCCCTCTCTCTGCTTCTCACTCCCCCTCTGTCTCTCCCTCCCCTACTCTCCCTCACTCACTTTCTTTCTCACTCCCTCCTTTGTCTCTCACTTCCCCTCTCCTTCTCTTGTGTTCTCTCTCTCACTCCCCTCTCTCTCTTTCTCTCTCTCTCTCTCTCTCTCTCTCTCTCTCGCTCTCTCTACTGTAGCCCTTGGTTGAGTGGGTGTTAAGGGGGTATAATGGGTGTCTGATATCGTACGGCCCCTCCAGCTGCCTGGACCCCCATTCTGTTCAGTCCACCAGCAGCAGCAGACTGAGGGGCATCATCAGTAGAGCTGCTGAACACATCTTTAACCTTGTACACTGTATCCATCTCATAACAAGCTCATAGTGATCTTAACATGAGCCATATGACTCACTGCATATGAGATTTACTGAGATATCACTTTTCACTGTGTCGCTTTGACCTACTATAAACTGGTCCACACCGAGACTGGAAAATGAGTCAGTAACAGCATCACTGAGAGGATAATAGTAATAGTAATAGAGGATCATAATGAGTGACGGATTCTATCCTCCGTTTACTGTTAGCCATGTTAGCATGTTTGGTTGACCTACCCCTTTAACAGTGCTCAGTTTTAGTGAACACAGATATTTATCCTTAATTGGACCCCCCTCAGACCCTGAGAGCTCTCACTGTAGAGTCAGAGTTTCCTTTTACCACATCTCCAACGAGAAGATCTACGACCTGCTGGTGAGTGGATCCTTCACACTCAGACTCTCACTCATATCAGATTTCTTATGGGATCTAATCAGCAGTGCTGACGTTACCACTGAACTCTCACTACCACAAAGCTTACGGCTATGCTGTGCTATGTCTGTAGCACACAGCTGATTACCACCCAGAATACACCCACTGACAAAAACATAACGCTCCCAGATCCAAATGTTGGATTTCTGCAAAACTCGGCATGCAGTTACGTCTCAGGCAGATATGTAAATGATTACAGGTGTTGGCTGGTAACGTGAGGGCACACACACACGGTAAACAGGCTCCAGACGGCCCAGACAAACCACCAGTAGAAAGGATCGTTTGATCTGCCGACAAGCACTAGCAGCTCCCATAGTTTCCTTACTTACCATCCAGACACAGGTGGCACCTTCATTATACACCCCTGTCTCTGCCCGGTCCATTTCCAGGCTCTTAGCCAAAGGACATTTTGCAGTGGTGTTGTGAACATAGAAACCTGGACTGCTCCAGAGTGGAACCGTATGGTCTTTAGCGACCAATCCAGGTTCTGTTTGGGATCCGACGACAATCGAGTCAGAGTATGGCGGCCTCATGGTGAACACTTCAATCCTGCCTTGACTGTGGAGGGACACACTGCCCCAACTGCTGGTGTGATGATCTGGGGAGCCATCGAATACGACAGTTGGTCACCCCTGGTAGTGATGCGGTGGATACTAACAGCTCAGCGATACGTGCAGGACATCCTCCGGCCACATGTGTTGCCTCTCATGGCAGGGTTTCCAGCTGGCATTTTTCAGCAGGATAATGCTCATCCATACACGCCAAGGGTTTCCCCGGAATATCTCCACCAGATTGGAACACGCTGCAAGACCTGCTCAGGCACCAGATTTATCGAACATTCACGGGACCAGCTGGGACGCCAGCTTTGGCAGCGTATGAGTGTGCAGGATCTACAGGCCCAGCTGCAACATCTGTGGGCAAATGTGCCGCAGGATGCCATACGGAACCTGTATGCCTCCATTCCCCACTGTATCTCACCTTTTTCCAGGCAGCCCAACTGGGTATTAGAGCCTGCTTTCAGTCGTGCAGTTTTCCCCAATAAACTTCTCCTTTCACTCTAATACTGTAATCACTTACATATATCATCATTACATTCACACATAGATTCATCCCATTCCAACACCTCCTTCTTGGTGAGTATGACTTAGACACACTCACTGTAGGAAGAAAACATTTTACTTGTAACAGAAACCACAGGGCACTTCTTACCTGGCAGTATGTTTATGCATTCATGCTTCATAGTGTTTGTTTATTTGTACGTTATATGTAAAAATGGGGTTTTAAAGTTGCCAGGCTGCTCTAAAGCTAAATCTGTGTGTTCTTTCTAATGAGCTTAATCTGAAAAAGTAACCATGTACTACCTAAAGCCTTTAAATGATGTTCCACTGACCAATAAATGACAGACATATTTCACCATATTTCTCTCCTCTCCATGTAAACTGGGTGGTCCTAATGTTGGGTAACGCTTCTGTAAGCATTCCCCTGACCAATCACAAGGGTGACGTCTCTCTTGACCTGCCCATAAAAAACTGAGAAACATAGTGAGCTAAAGCTAACCAGGTTAACCAAAAGCTAGCCAGCTATACCTCCTGTCTATAGCTGCCCGTCACCCCTTCATTCCTTATTCCTTCAACATTTCAGACTGTTAAGTAACTTTAAGTTAAAGTCCCAATTAAAAAAATATATTTTAGTCTATAAGAGGTGGGACTAGTTTTCCACAGGGAAGAATTTGTGCTAATTTATTACCTGCAAAGTGGGCGGAGTTTTCACAGGCTGTTCCTGACCGCCATGGATACCAGAAAAGGTGTGTCAAATTCAGGGAAGAAACATTGAAATGATCGTCTGTGACCATTGATGACCATCGATGGTCCAATGCAGAAGCAGAAAGTTGGCGCTTAGGTGGAGAAGCCTGTGGTATCCCGTTAACTATCTTCCTGTCCTTTACCTGTCCAGGAGCCCCAGGTGAGTGAGGTGTGTCGTATTCATGACACAGAGGAGGCGGTGCTTCTGGAAGGGCTGAGAGAGGTGGAGGTAAGCTCCGCCCAGGAAATGCTGCAGGTGTATCGCCGTGGGACCACCCACAGAAACACAGGTGACAGAACCATTTACTACACCCCTGGCCACTGGCCTAACCCTAGAGACTGTAGCTCTTTGCATTGATGGAGCCAGCTTTGGGATCCAGAGCTGATCATTCAGCATCAGTACCTGACTTCGCTAATGCTCCATCCAATCCAGCATCTGGCGTATGGTCTTCCCAGGAGAGTAAAGGCCGTTACTGCAGCAAAGGAGGACAAATTCGAAGTTGATGCCTGGAGAAACTCTGGAGTCTCCAGACGTTTGGCCACATAGCCGTGCATATAACTGTTCGCTCTTGATTTACGAGCCAAACCTCGATCAGCTTTGAAAAGACTCCACTCTGTTTTTGTGCAGGTGTCTCTAAGGGCGATTTTGCCAGCAAGTCTCACATGGTGTTCAACATCATAGTGATAAATATGAGAGGCCAGTCTAACGGTAAGCTTTTATTATGTTTTAATAGAGATGGCTGTATAGACATACAGTAAAGTCTTTATAAACTATTTATAACACATTTATAAGCTCACAGGACAAAAAACGAGTCACCTTGCGTGTTTAAGATAGTAGTACCTCCTGCACAAGGATGATGGGGCTATGAATCCCTGCGGGGTGTGAGTGATGGGATCCATAGATTGGGAAGAGGTGGTACAGTGCAGGGAATGTCTCGTTCCATGTGTGGAAAATGGCTCCGGAGCAGATGTTAATGATTGGCTAAAAGGAGTGACTGCATTTGGGCGTGCCAAAGACCATAGTGTGAAGGAAGTAGCTGAATCTGCAGGTGTATGGAAGCATACCGCTGTGGCTAAAATCCCAATCTACAGGGAATTCTCCTCGGAATTGTGCCAGGAAAGGCATCCACCAAATCTGGCTCACACTGCTCAAACATGCAGCCTAACACAATCGGTCCAGGTAGCCTCACAGCTGCAGCAGCCAGCCACGTAGCTGTGATGTAGCATCAAACAGGTGCCCAGCCCAGCCAGCATCATAGCTACAATGAAGCATCATCCAGGTGGGTGGCCCAGATTGCCACACAGCTGTGATATAGCAGCACTTAGGCAGTAGTTACAGTCTCACGCTGCTCATGCATGCAGCCAAACAACACCGGTCTAGGTGCCTTACAGCTGCGGCAGCCAACACAGGTACCATCAAATACATAATCAGTCCAGGCAGCCTCATAGCTCATTGTAGCATCTCTCAAGAAACCTCTAAGCCACAGGTGTAAAACCCTTGGCTGCTGTCTCGGTGCATATGATGGCAAACAAAACGAAGGAAAACATGATGTGAGGCGGCAGCCAAACTGTCTCACCATACTAACAATGACATACATGCATAATGAACCATCCAAATAACCCCAAACACTCTCAGTGGTGTTGAGGTTCTGGACTCTGGGGTGATCAGTCCATTGTTCTGAGAACACCAGGAACTTCTTTGTTGGATGTGTGTGTCTCCTTTTCTCAGTGAGGAGGTTCTTGAACAGCTACACCTCCTTTCAGACCTCCATAGTGTTGAGGTGTCTTCTCACAGTGGAAGAAGGATGGACAGAAACACCTGTGGATGTTCTCAGAGCTGGAGCAGGAGTGGAGCTTGCTGTTCTCCTCTCTCTCAGAGATGAAAGTTTTAAGTGCTGGTTGTCTGATATGGACAGTGTTAGTGGGTCCACCAAGTCTTTCAGGTGGTTGTTAGGAGGCCCATTTTCTTAGGTTTTGGGAACTTCCTTTGACTTCCTCCCTCTTTATGCGGGTATTATCTTATATCTTACAGCTGATGCTCTCAGAAATTTCTCCTGAGAAACAACTAACTTGACTATTGCACTGTACTGTAGTACAACACACAGTGTGTACTCATAGTATGCTTAGCTCCGTGTGTGATTGATGTACGGGTTGATATAAGCAGCGAGGAATCCAGTGTTCTATTCTTAGACTCGCTGAAACAGCCAAACACACCAATTATTACATTCTTCAGTTTTGTGAAAGCAATCTCATCACATCCATCAAACAATTACACAACCCGAGCCTCCCCTGCTGGGTCAGTAAGGCCCCCACGAGAGCAAGTGTGTGTTATTGTAGAGAGATAAGGGCATTCCAGACTCCCAGCACTCCCCTAGCTCACCGTTACACATCCTAACTGGATTCTTTCCTTTAATAACATTATCCACACGAGTGTGTGCACGTCTGTTTTTGTGCATTTCCAGGACACTAACCTCAGGACTTTGACATTTGTTAAAACATTTGAAGGCTTCCTGGACAAAAATGAGTCCCCTTGTGTGTTTAAGGTGGTAGTAACTTCAGGTTCCTGCAGATGGCGCTGCATGAGGATGATGGGGCTATAAATCCCTGTGGGGTGTGAGTGACGGGATCCATAGATTGGGAAGAGGTGGTACAGTGCAGGGAATGTCTCGTTCCATGTGTGGAAAATGGCTCCAAAGCAGATGTTAATGACTGGCTAAAAGGAGGGACTGCATTTGGGCGTGTCAAAGACCATAGTGTGAAGGAAGTAGCTGAATCTGCAGGTGTATGGAAGCGTACGGTCATACGGGTCTACCAGCAGTGGCTAAAATCCCAGTCTACAGGGAATTCTCCTTGGAATTGTGTCAGGGAATGCATCCACCAAATCTGGACCAACTGACCAATTCTTTGTTGTAAGAGTGTCTGAACATTGATGTGGCTACATCCAGAAACTTGTCCAGTACATGCCCAATCCAGTCACAGTGGTTATTGGTGCTCGTGGAGGTGTTACACACTGTTAGGTACATTTCAGTCACAGGGGACTCATTTATTTGTCTGGTGAACTCATGTTAATGTTTAATATCTGTTACAAGCATCACATAAAATATATGGAAGGTCTTTTACAAGCTTTTAATTCCTGTCCTTAATCTAGAACATCTAAAACATGTAAATGTGAATTGTTAGTTCTATATATTTGCATATACTGTATACAACACAGATGGGAAATATTACTATTGCATATGCAGTGGGGCAAAAAAGTATTTAGTCATTTGTGCAAGTTCTCCTACTTAGAAAGATGAGAGAGGTCTGTAATTCTCATCATAGGTACACTTCAACTATGAGAGACAAAATGAGAAAAAAAAATCCAGGAAATCATCATTTAAAGAATCATTTAAAGAATTTATTTGTAAATTATGGTGGAAAATAAGTATTTGGTCAATAACAAACAAGCAAGATTTCTGGCTCTCACAGACCTGTAACTTCTTCTTTAAGAAGCTCTTCCGTCCTCCACTCGTTACTGTTATAAATGGCACCTGTTTGACCTCGTTATCTGTATAAAAGACACCTGTCCACAGCCTCAAACAGTCAGACTCTAAACTCAACCATGGCCAAGACCAAAGAGCTGTCGGAAGACACCGGGAAGAAAATTGTAGACCTGCGCCAGGCTGGGAAGAGTGAATCTACAATAGGCAACAGGTTGGTGTGAATAAATCAACTGTGGGAGCGACTGTAAGAACATGGAAGACATACAAGACCACTGATAATCTCCCTCGATCTGGGGCCCCACGCAAGATCTCATCCCGTGGGGTCAAAATGATCATGAGAGCGGTGAGCAAAAATCCCAGAACTATACGGAGGGACCTGATGAACCTGCAGAGAGCTGGGACCAAAGTAACAAAGGCGACCATCAGTAACACACTACACCGAGAGGGACTCGAATCCTGCAGTGCCAGGCTTGTCCCCCTGCTTAAGCCACGACATGTCCAGGCCCGTCTGAAGTTTGCCAGAGAGCATATGGATGATCCAGAAGAGGATTGGGAGAATATCATGTGGTCAGATGAAACCAAAATAGAACTTTTTGGTAAAAACTCAACTCGTCGTGTTTGGAGGAAGAAGAATGCTGAGCTGCATCCCAAGAACACCATACCTACTGTGAAGCAGGGGGGTGGAACCATCATGCTCTGGGGCTGTTTTTCTGCAAAGGGGACCGGACGACTGATCCGTGTTAAAGGAAGAATGAACGGGGCCATGTATCGTGTATTCCTTCCATCAGTGACAGCATTGAAGATGGAACGTGGCTGGGTCTTCCAGCATGACAATGATCCCAAACACACCGCTCGGACAACGAAGGAGTGGCTCCGTAAAAAGCATTTCAAGGTCCTGGAGTGGCCTAGCCAGTCTCCAGACCTCAACCCCATAGAAGATTTGTGGAGGGAGTTGAAAGTCCGTGTTGCCCAGCGACAGCCCCAAAACATCACTGCTCTAGAGGAGATCTGCATGGAGGAATGGGCCAAAATACCAGCTACAGTGTATGCAACCTGGTGAAGACTTACAGGAAACGTTTGACCTCTGTCATTGCCAACAAACGTTATGTTACAAAGTATTGAGATGAACTTTTGTTATTGACCAAATACTTATTTTCCACCATAATTTACAAATAAATTCTTTAAAAATCCTACATGTGATTTCCTGGATTTATTTTCTCATTTTGTCTCTCATAGTTGAAGTGTACCTGTGATGAGAATTACAGACCTCTCTCATCTTTCTGAGTAGGAGAACTTGCAGTGGCTGACTAAATACTTTTTTGCCTCACTGTATATACTTACATATTTAATACATGTTGACCTTATTGTAAGTGTGTGTTTGTTTTCATGTTCTAGAGGGACTTTTAACAGCCAGCAAGCTAACTCTGGTAAGCCAATATCATTTCACTCAAACTATCATATGCACTGCAGTGTGTGTTTCAGTAACTACTGTGTTTGTGAGGAGTGTGTGTGTGTGTGTGTGTGTGTGTATTTGTGTGTGTGTGTGTGTGTGGGTGGCGTGTGTGTATTTGTGTGTGGGTGTGTGTGTATTTGTGTGTGTGTGTGTGTATGTGTGTGTGGGTGTGTGTGTATTTGTGTGTGTGTGTGTGGGTGGCGTGTGTGTATTTGTGTGTGTGTGGGTGTGCTTATCAGGAATTAGTGATTGTGCTCTTTTTGCTTTCTAGGTGGATCTTGCAAGTTCAGGAAAAGTATGATTGCACACACACAAACACACATACACACAAACACATATACAAACACACATATACACAAACACACACATACACACACACACACAAACACATATACACACACACACAAACACACACATTTTTTACACAATATCCCTGTCAGCTTATTGAAGGTTATTATTTATAGTAGACACTGAATGATTCATAGTAGTTACTGAATAATTAAATAAACCTTTACTAAACAAAATAATTAATTGTAGATACTGAACAGTTTGTTGTAGACAACACAGTTTTTATGTTTCTGTGTGTGTGTGTGTGTGTGTGTGTGTGTGTGTGTGTGTGTGTGTGTGTGTNTATGTTTGTGTGTGTGTGTGTGTGTGTGTGTGTGTGTGTGTGTGTGTGTGTGTGTGTAAAAGGCTGCGTTCCGCAATTCCACAGTCCAGGATGTGAGGAGGAGTTTCCATGTTGCTCCTGAAAACCCACAGGAGGCCAAAATTCTCAAACGCTCTCTCACCATCTTCAGAAACGTGAGTATCACTCTTACTCAGCCTTCGTGTACCATCAGGATTATAGGAAATATGAGCTCCCACTTAAAAGATGACCAGTTGAGGACAGAGTCTGATATACAGTGGGCCTAAAGACTGTAGTGGGGAAAAACTACCGACTGGGTAGGCTTAGAGAACAACCATCAGGGCAATTTAACGGACACACAAAACAGCCAGTCACAGAACATTTAGTGCCACGTGTATAAAGAAAACAAACTTCTGATGAAAGTACCACAGAATGCATTTTATTCAGGATTTCTACAGTACATTTCCCTTTTTAGTGAGTTCATGAATAATTAGATGAGCTCTGCTCTGATTGGCTAGTTATAGTAAGACGCCGTGGTGATCACACAGAAGCACCATGTGTAAATAGACTAAATAAAATGAGTCTCTGTGTAAATAAGATCCGCCCCCATATTATTCAGTTAGCTATGCTAGTTACTTGGAGCTAATGCTAGTAGCTAACGTTACCTATTCTAGCAACTCGCTTTCCATCTGGACATCAACACACAGTAGATTAAAGTTGTTCCTCACTGTTGTGATGCTAATAAAGGTGGAGCTGCTCCTCTCTTCAGTCTCTTCAGAGTCAAACGCTGAGCGAAGCTGCTCCATATTGTCCAAGGTTTGAGAAACTGTCTGGAGTGCAATGTGCAGAACAAATGAAGAAATTTGAATTCAAGTTTTGCGTTTCAGTTTAAATGCTACAGCTCTCTCAGGTGCCAGAAGGTAGCTGTGACACCATTCAAGGTGGAACATAACATTCATTTAAAGACCTGGTGAATAGAAAGCCAATTTCAGCCATGATCCATATCCATTCAGAATTCCTAGAAGAGGGAGTGAAAAGTGCTGACATCCCCTTCAGAGCCTAGAAGGTATGTTTATACGCAGTCTGCTGGTACCCATACAAGTTGTACGGAACATTCAATTAAGAAGCTGGTTGAATACAAAGTCAGTTTAAGCCTTGTTTAAAGATGAACGTTATTTATTATCTATATTTCTGTCCGTATAGTCCACCATTACTCTTGATCCATTGTCGTTGTTTTTGCTGGGCTAGGAGTTGAGCTGGTATATGTCATTTCAGGAGTCACAACTTTCATGTAACAGTTTGGGATTTTTTGGAAGTGCAGGATTTGAAGGAGGAACAAAAGTGTTTGAGGTTCACGGTATATCAGTGCTATGTACTGAACTCTCCTTATTACACTTATCACAATGTACGTACAGTTTTACAGTCTATGGCACCTTTAAATAAAGCAGGGTTTTGCTCAGCAGCAGTAGAGTATCGCATTGTGCTACTTACAGCTTTGCTACTAGCTCTGAGCTTGATAAACAGTTATTTCCCCAGTCTGAATTCTCACTGGCTGTGTCTACATGCAAAGATGTTCACCAATCCCATCGAATGAATTCCTGTTATAGTTTAAGGCCGAGGTGTTTATATTCACACTCGACACAACAGTCTGATGGAAATCTCCGTTTATATGCATGATACAATTAATCAGATCAAAAATAACACACATGCGTAGAGCACCAGTTAGTGTGGACGCCAGTCCAGTCGGTGAATGAGCAGTCAGTGCACTTGTGTTTTAAATGGCTTTAAAATTACAGCAAACTCAGGAAAACTTATTTCACATGCACATAGAAAACCTTCTGAAACACTCCTCAAAATCAACCAACAGGAATGAAACTTGGTGGGTAGGTTTGACATCGTGAGACATGCCAATCCTTCAAGTTTCACGCTCAGCCGTGCATGTGACATAAGCAAGGACGGGCCTCCATGAGTCATCCTGTTAGTGTCAGCACCATTGGCAGATGGCTGCACAATGCAGGACTACACGATAGCCCTCAACACCACGTCAACGTACAATGGCTGCAATGGTGTCGTGCCAGACTGTCATGAAGTGACTCAGAACGGCAGCGGGTCATCTTCAGTGACAAGTCCGACAACCAACAAATCCGTGTGTGCAGGCACCGTGGTCAGCCCAAGATGAACGGTTTGTTGTCACACGTCACACGTCCAGAAGGCCTGGTGTCGTCCTAGCCCCCTCCACCTCCACCCCTACCGCACCATCTGCAGGAACTGTGTAAGGATGTTCAAGCTGCATGGGATGGATTATCACAGGACACCATTAAGAACCTCTACAGCTCCATGTCGAGACATCTGGCATGTCGGGTTAGCAAACACAGTGGCCCGACGCCATACTGAGAGACAGACTTCTGTATGTGTAGCTCAATAAATATTGATCATATCAGCACTGCAATCCCAAACCTCCTTCTGGACGCAACTTTTGATGATTAGTGTATAAACCGGATGCCAGTCCCAGCGCTGGTTTGAAAAACTCATTCTGTGTTTAATGTGTTCTACAGCTGGTGTAAAGCCTAAACTGTCCTTCGTTTACTCATATACTGATCTGAATAGCTTGTTACTGCCAGCTTTATGGCCGTCCATCCTGATAACTATTTTTAGGTCTTTTAAAGTTAGAGGCATGAGCTTCATCTCCACTAAAGACCAGTTTCTGACTAACGTCATCACAAAACTCTTCTACAGTGTACATCCCACACCTCAAACTGCAGCATCTGCAGCCCCAAGTGCTTTTTTTAAAATGTGGTAATGATGAATAGTCGATTAGTCTACTACTGTTTAGAAGACTATTAGACTTAAGCCCTATTGATACAGGATTAGTTCCACATGGGGAGGTGGAGTAATGTGAATTTACTACAGGACTTCTATAAATGCTGCATTCGGATGGACCTAAAATCACTTATTACGTTAAATTAACCCACCTCCCCATTCGTAACTAATCCCGTCCCAATAGGGCTTATCTAACACTGTATAGTCATGCAGTGTAACAAGTACTTTTCATCCAGTTGAGATCATGAATAAAACATCTCCTCTTCTACTTACAAACACAGATGGTCTGGACTGAAAGTATAGAATCTGCCCTCGCTTCAGTAAACTACAAGTCAGAACGAATTCATGTTAAATGACTCCATGCTTTTGTTATCCACGGCCTTAACATGCCTCAGTGGTTAAATGTGTTCCTGTTATGCTTGTGAGGGAAAACCGGGGCCATGTTTTAAAAAAATTAACCCCAGTTCAAGAGGACACTGAAAGGGGCCACACTGTGGCTGCAAGATAAGGGCGGCTCTTTTCCCTCCCTTGCAGAGCAGTTCTGAACTTTCTGGAAACAAAAACAAGATAACACGCTGGAGGGAATGTAGTGCATCACATCCAGCCTGCTCTCTGATCACATACTGACATCAACAGACAGACTACAGTACATATGGACCAAT
>JAVGWN010001861.1:0-11810 GCA_034552555.1 Semaprochilodus insignis | reverse complement strand
AGCTGGAAAGTGACTCTTGACTTTTCCAGCAGATCTGTTGATACATTGGTATTCAATCTTACCTTTACTGAAATGCACTGTGTATGTTTTGCTCTATTTTCTCCATTTCTTATGCTATTTCTTATGTATTCTTATGTATATGTTTGTTTTACAGATTGAAATTGAAATTTCTGTTCAACATAAATGAAGACATTTATGTTGAATAGTATTTGTATATTCATGTCACATGGTTGCAAAATGAAAGCACGCTTTACCTCACTTCATCACATAATGCACTATAGTGCTGTAATGAACTTACAGGTTTCAATATCAGCTGAGGCCAACTTGCCCGTTTGTCCAAAATGAATTCTGATGAATTTACCCTGGAAATGTAAAATAAGTTTTTTGTTTTTGTTTAATCTACTTACTGTTTTATTGTAATGCATGATAAGTTTGAGCACTGTTTGTTTTTACTTACAAAACGAGAGGAGTTGTCATTCCTGATGGTCTTGGCATTACCATAAGCTTCCAGCAGAGGGTTGGCTGCAATGATTTGGTCCTCCAGCGACCCCTAGACACAGTTAGTTTTTTTTTAATTACAGCATAGTGATGATTAGTTGTACATGAGGAATTCATATTAGTTTTGCATGCAGCAGTTCACAAACCTGCATTTTGCCAGGAGTAGGCTCTGCCTTCTTCTGTCCAGTCATTGCGATTATCGCAAAGTACTGGATGACACGTTTGGTGTTCACAGTCTTTCCTGCACCGGATTCTCCACTGGGGAATGCAAATACATGTGTGTCTCTCATTTGATGAACTTTTGTCTATGTTGTCTACGTCTAGCTTCAAACTCAGAGAGTTTTTGCAGTTCAAGCAAGTTTTATCGACTGCACCATCATTGATTATCTTGTGATAATTAGCTGTTTCGACATACACATCTAAATGTGTAAAGTGGACATTGTAACTTTAGTCAGAGTGAAACAAAGTGAAGCTGGAGCTTTGGGCAAGTACAGGTATAAAAACATTTAGGTGTGTGGGTCAGCCATTCATTTTTGACTCTGTTGAAAGCTAATGGATAAAGAATGCATACCACACTTACGTGATCAGGATGGACTGGTTTTCGCGATCTAGAGAAAAAATAGTCAGATTTGTTAATGTTGGGCAGACATCTAGACAAACTAAACATGGGAACAGTTTACTAGTCAACAATTTTGTTAAATTTTTCATTGAGATGGTTAAACAGTATCATACCAGTGAGCATGAACTGATAGGCGTTATCAGAGATGGAGAAGATGTGGGGCGGGGCTTCAACTCTCTTTTTGCCTCTGTATCCAGTCACAACGACTGCATCGTATACTGGGAGCCACTTGTAGGGGTTCACAGTGACGCAGAACAGCCCTGAGTAGGTCTGAAGGTGTGAATGGAAACATTATGGAAGGTCATTATGACATAACCTCTCATTCATAAATGATCTTAATCTGTCATTCCTTGTTAAACTTACGTAGATCATCCATGCTGCGTAACGCTCTTTGAGGTTATACAACACGGCTGGTTCATTGAGGTGGGTCATCATGGCCATGTCCTCAATTTTGTCGAATTTGGGAGGATTCATGGGAAAGATCTCTGTGTCCTTAACTGTCAAGGTCTATAAAATAAGCACAATTAAGTCCAACACAGCAATAACGTTTATTTATTTTACATAATAATACACAGACTAATTAAATATATCGTTTTTTAGCAGTATTGTTGGAGAACAAAATAGTTTTCTGCTTTTTTAATCTTCTCTTGTGGATCTACTGTCACATGTATTTTTATAATTTGTAAAAACATGATCTGCATGCCCACGCACAAACTGTTGCAGTGCATCCAAATATAAAGGCAAGCATTGAACTTCTTTCGAATGTTGATAGAAAGCATGGTACAGTACAACACTGTACACTTCAGACACATTATCACAATATTAGTTTCTTATTGTCAGCTTGGCTGTGTTATCATTTATGGTTGCCATTAATGGTAAGTCTTTCGATATAGCACAGATGAGTGAAATATGTATGAACCTTTCACTTACTTTCCCACACAGAGTTTCGACAGTGGCTTTGCCACCCTCTTTACTCTTCAGTGTACCCTTGAGGTACATCTCCGTGGGCTCAGACACAAAGTATGCTGTTTTGGCATCAAAAGGTTTGTTCTGAGCCTCAATCCTTTCCCTTTCTGGCTTCCGGAGGTAGATGGCCGCCGGCCCAAAACATTCCATTTCTCCGTCCCCCATGATGGCAGATTACTGTGAAGACAAAACCTCTATTTGTCATTTGACGGTGTGCTGACATACTTCATATAGGCAGTACCTCTAGTGTAAGTACTTCACATTAGAATGATGCTGTCAGCAGCCTTTTCTGCATCCTGTTTAATGCATCATTCATAATGTTCTATATTCTAGCTAAAAAACTCCAACCAACATGCAAATTACACTGAAAAGTATATCAATGCAAAAACACAAATATTTCTCCTTACCTGGTTTGACACCAAATGAGAAGTTGGCAGGTAGAAATGGGTTGGCAGAGTGTTTATACTGAAAGAGAGCAATTAATATTCATGTCCTTGGAAGATAAGACCCAGAATAGAATTCACTAGACTTACATTAAAGACAAATGATTCCTTACCTTGGCAGGGAGCTTGGGGCAGCCTCGGAGGCTGGGGGAGCCTCTTATATAGCACCACTAATGTTCACCCAGCATTACCATTGAGCTACATTTGGTCATGTGTTTGTGCTTGATGTTCTGTATTTCTTCCCTAAATGGCATACTCATAGTGACAACCCAAGTGGCAGCATTCCCATAGTGATGACATATTCTTTTATCGTGTCTGCAGCCTGGTGCTCTGAAGTAGGGAACATTTAAAAAGGTTATTTCTGAAGTTTCTGATTATTTTTTCAGAACTTATTGCTCTGAAAGTACCATTTTCTTCATATTTGGATAGTTAGTTTGACTATAGCAAGACTTTAACCATAGCACTTTCTGTAAATTGGATAGTTTTTAATTGTTTAGGGTTAATTATAATGTTAATGTTAAAGCATGCAAGCAAGTAGTGGCAGACTAACAAACTGTGCAGTGTGCCATTATTCTTGGCATATATAATGGGACATATATAGTTCTTTTATTCACAGTTATTTTTAACCTCATATTATCTCCTTGGGAACTTTAAAATGTCTTGAAGGTCACAAGGAAGAATCTTTTTTATGTGCTTTGGCACTGTAGAAATCCTAGATCACATTTGGTGAAGCACTGTAATGTCACTGGTGTTCTGTTGCATGGTCATTGCAAGCATTTCAGGTTATAAATAAGCGCCAGGCGGATTATACTCTTACCAAGTAAATTGCACTAATAATTAAAGTTTTTGCTAACTTTATTTATAGTCGTGTGTAAAACAATTGTTTTGTGTCCTATTTGTGGGGAGGAAAACAAATATAACCTGATGCCTCTGGAGTCTGCAAACTTTACTTTTGTTGGGGACAACATAAAAATAATTTCCTTATCAAAAACAGAATAACAGTTACTTTCAAAGACAGTATGATATTGCTTCAGCAGAAGCAGTATCTAGGAAAAGGGTCCTGTATGTGATTAATAATTATTAGAAATTATGAAGCGCGATATCTTAACATAATGTTCTTATTAGGAGTAAATACAGATTTAGAAACTACTCAGCAATGCTCCAGGGAAATGCTCCTGAAGGCGTTATAAGAGTTCTGTCACAACAACTCAGTGTGTCTGTGGGTGGTCGACCCTTTGAAACGCAGCAAGTGTTCTTGTGTGTATGTCATCAAACACATTTGTGGGGCCTGAGTAGTATCATGACACATAATTCGTTTTAAAAATACAGTGAATAACAGGTTTTACTTCCCTACACGTTTATTTTTAAGAATTGCAGTTGTGATTTATTAGAAGTTCCTTTATAGTTCATTTATATTCTTGTCTTACAGAATGCTGTAAAGTTCATACTGTGCCAAAGAATAAGTTCCATATGTTACTATATATTTCCATATACTACTATATGAGTCCCTAAGAAAGCCTAAATAAATCTGCCTTTGCTTATTTCAGCTTGAAGAATGCTGTAGGTCAGTAGTTTTCAATCCTGGTCCTGGAGTACCCTGCAGGCTATAGTGTTGTACCTGCTCTAACACACCTACTTCAAGCCTAGAAGCCCAGGTGTGTAGGTAGCACTGCAGAGCCAGAATAGAGGAGGATGTCATTTGTTTATGTTTTGCCTATACAAAACATCCAGATAGAATGATTTGACAAACGAAGTGACAGAATTGTTAGTTGTCAGTCATGTCAAGTATGTACAGTAAATGGTCTGTTTCTTGTATCTAGTTTTATTTTTATGCTCCACAGTTTTAAAGTGGCTTGCAAAAATTAGTATTCTTGTTTTTTGATCAGATCTGGTGAAGCTTTCTTTAATTGTACATTGTTTTTTTATGTATCCATTTGCCATGCTTGTTCCAATTAGACAAATTGCTGAAGACAGCTAAATTACACTATAAAGTATCATTTTTGGTCACTGTTTAAATAATAATACATGAGCAATTGTGAAAAATAAAAAAGTATGGTTCTTTTAGAAAAATAGCAGAATCATTAGAATCATTAAGGGATTTTATAATATTTGTGTAATTTTTTATAGTATAGATTAAAAGTATTTTAAATGTGTTCCGAAGGCATTAAATAGTGCTCTGACTGTGTTTTTTAATGGATGTAATAATGCGATAATGCTGATATCAGGTCTGCAAACTGATGGACTGATGGAATTTTCCATCAGTAAGTTTTCATTTTTGCGTTGTTTGGAGGTGTTTGTATTGGGCTGACCAGTCAGAGCTCTTTTGTCATGACCATTACGTCAGGATGGTGGGAGATCAGTTTATCTGATGACATCCTCCTCTATTCTCTTTTCAGTTTATCTGATCTCCCAAACAAAAGTTCACAGCAATAAGCAACATGCTGATAATAAACATGTGGAGGGTGAAGAAAATGTAGCAGTGCAGAACTAAAAGGCTATGAATGATGTTGAGTACTGTTGCAGTGGCTCAGACCTTTATAAGGAGAGGAGCACCTCAAATTTCCCCCACTGTGATCTTGGTGATCCCCATGTTATTGACGTTTTAGTGGAATGGGATAATCCCAGTTTGTGTACTGTTTAGTTGCAGTGACTAACAAAAAAGCACCGCAGTGAAACAGAGTGTTTAAACGCAGGGACTTGGAGGGACCTTTAAAAAAAAATCATACTTGGTGTGAAGGGGTCTTTCTACTGTTCTTAATATGGTCTTATTTAAAAAAGGTTAAATAAAAATCTCAAAAGCCCAAGATTTATTAGTAGTACCAGACTGTAGCAATGTCTTCTTGCTTCGGCAGATGCTTACTAGGCAGTAAAACCTCAGAAGGTCTTGCGTGTGATAAACTGGATTCATAACTTGAATTTATGAAACACAATATCTTAACATAACATTCTTATCAGGGGAAAAATACAAATATAGAAACCAGCTCAGCAGTATCAGCTCCCCTCCCAGGGGTCTGCATTTGGCCTGCAGAATTTTATTTGCCTTCTGATGACAGCATAAACACATTTAGTCTATCTTACGAGTCTCCCACTTTCTTGAAAGGTACTGTCCGAAGTAAGTTTCTTTGTTCCCTTCAGTTCTGTGTAGGAGTGTGTTTAGTTTTTTTTTTCTTTCTTGTTTTTATTTTTTTCCTATTGTTTCTGTTTTGTGGCCTAACTTGAGTTTCTGTATAAACAACAAGTTTTGATTTTAATATGCAGTCCTCCGTGTGTTCTAACATTTAACATTTAACAGAGTTTTTTATCACCTAAGAATATGGACGTCATTTTGAAGTTTATGTGTTTTGAATTCAGACTTAATTCACTAATTACAAAGGGTGACTGAATGCTTTTGGACCTTAGGGCTGATTTCTTAAGCCTAGAATTGGACTAAACTGCAGTGTCAGTGTCAGTCCATGAATAATCTGATCTAGTCCAGGCTTAGATTTAGGCTTAATTTGGGTCTGGGATACCTATCCTTAGTATAGCTGGATGTGTAGATTAGACATCTTTAAAACAATAAAATAATTGAATCAGATGAATCATTTTTCACATTGGCAGCTTGGCGTGACTTATCCCTGACCTAGACCATCATAGCTGTACTCTACAGGCATATTCCGTATTCGGCCATGTATTTCCATGTTGCTGTTGTGAAGACAGTGGATGATGAACTAAAAAAATGAATACAAATCTAGTTATTTTTCTTTTCAGGTATTATTCTTTTCCATAGTTGATCCTTGTTTGTTGTTTTTGATTAAGAATAGACAGTTTAGAAAGAACTAAGCAAGTTTAAGTGTTCAGATTGACTATGATGACTAGTGTCCGATTTACTCAATTCAGTCAAGCCTCTCAAATCTCTGTAATGATCGTAGACCCGTATTTAATACAGCAAAAAACATATTTATTGTGTTCCATATGGGCACACTTTAATATCGCAAGCAGTTATCAAATAAATCTAAAAATCTAAATCTACAAACGTATTTGTTTAATATGCTGTGTGTGCTATGGCTTATCTTATATCTTTAATTTTGAAAATAATGAATTTTCTGTTGGATATGAGTTAGATATGTAGTTGATCAGAAAGTTTTTTTACATGATTAATTGTTAGTCTGGTATCATTTGCATCTTTTATGTTAGAAGATAGAATAAAAACATTTTGAATGCCTTAACAAAGATTTAACCAGTTGGCATGTTTGATATCCATGTCAGAAAGGTTACTGATTTATCATGATATATAAATGTTCACAGCTGTTGCCTGTCTGTTTGTTTGCTTAGGGCTCCTGAGTGCCTCCCAGTTTGTGCTACTCCTGAAAGGTGAGTGTTGTTCTGCTTCTCTGGTGTATATTGTGTAGGATTTGCTTGATGCTTGTTTGTAGAAATTGTTTTGAAGAGGTATTGCATAGTTTATATGATGTAATCATGTTTTGTCTGATCTTTGTATGGTCTTTCAAACAAGTATGGCATCTGATAAGAAAACTAAACTGTGGGTAAATTTAATCTTCCTATTATTAATTATATACTGTGTTCGTTATATTAATTATTTGTGTCAGTTTTTTCCATAAGGATGGATTATAATGGGTTATAAAAATAGTATGACCTAAGATTGCAGTATATAACCTTTATATGGTACTTGTTTTTGGAATCATGCGTTTGTGTTCCAACTGCCATAATAGGTGAGGATGAGTACTGTGACAAAGTAATAGGACTGGCCCAGCAATTTTACAGACTTCAAATACCTGTAGATGTTTCTGAACTAGTATGCCTGTACCATACCAGACCACCTCAAAAAACCTTTTAGAAAATAATACGACTTAAAACACTGTACATTATTAAACAGTAACAGTGATAACAATAGTAAACAAGTAAACAATTGTATTTACATTTCAGACGTTCATTCATATTACATAGTTAGTGGTTTGTTAAATCTAAATATTCCAGGTTTCAGTTTGTGACAGTTTTGCACATTTATACATTTTACTTGGATAGCGGAGACAATGACGTGGATCTTTTAAAATCTGTGTTTAGCAGTGTTTGCTGAATGGATAGCCATGTTCATGTTCCATTGCTAACTTAGTGGTTTCTAGGGTAATAGCTTTGACAGGTGAAGCAGGTCTCATTCAGGACTGAGGACTCAGTGTTATTTGTTAGTGTTTTTGATACTGTTGATACACATTTACAGCAGTTCATATCTTAACAGGAATCAACAAAACAATAATCAAGGTTAGCGTCAGCTTGAATGGCACTCCTTCTCACCACAGACTGGTGATCTGTCAAAGATTGGTTAAATTCCCTTTCACCACACACTGGTGACCTGTTGACTAGTGCTCTTGGTTTTTATAGAGTTTCTCACTCCTAGATTTAACTTCTGTCTGCAACAACTCCGCCAGGTCCAGCTGAGATTTTCAGCAGCCGCCGAAGTGTAGTGCAGTGTAGAAGTGCATCTTTCCTGAAACTTCCACTCTTCCAGGATGTTTTTAAAGCAGCAGCTGTTGTGTGTCTCGTCCTCTGGGTAAGTGTTGGTCTTGAGGTATTTTGAGTCAATGCTGATAGATTTTCCTATCTTTTTCTTTACTGTAAATTAATACTTAGTGCAAAATACACGGCACTGTAAATCTATTTTTTACAGATTTAACATTACCATCTTTAAGGACAACATGCTTTTACAGATTTTACATGTCATGTTGTTTGTACTGAATGGTTGACCCTTTTCATCAGGTTTAAATCTGATTAAAGTTGCCAGACAATGGCAACTCCCCCTTTATCTTTCTGCAATCATGGTCACAACAGATGGGCTTATATGTCACAGTGTAACAGTAGTATTGTAATAAGCTACTTTATAGTAAATGCAAAATTTTCTTCAATTTTAAAACCTTACTCAAACCTGAGGAACTAAAATGTCTAAAATAGGATTATTTCTAGAAATGTTCTAAACAGGTGACGTTTACAAAGTCATTCAAATATTAAATGTAAAGTCTTTATGTTAAATTTTACTTCACTAGGAGGACATATATCAATAAAACCTTTCAGCAGCAACATATTTTGATTGCACTACAGGCTATGATCACCTTCAGCCCAGTCATAATTTCATTGCTGCACCATTTAAGGTGGAATAGGAAATTAGAATAAGAAGCTGCCGAGCAGGAAGCCACCTTCAGCCTCCTCGTTTTAGTGTTTTCAAAAGAGTGTTTGGCTGTCTGTACTTTTAACACTGGAAGCATTTTCTGACACAGTGACAAGGCTGAAGTTGGCTTCCAATTCGCCAAGCCCTTGTTTGAATTATCCCCACAGTACAGTTTTCTGTAGAGCGCTGCCTGTGTGGACAGTAGGACATTTCAACAAAGTAGCACAGTTCATCAGAACAGGCTAAAAGAGAGCAACAGAGCTTGAACTAGGACCAGAAACTGGCTGGTTAGTTATGCTAGTTAACTACCGAATATAGCCAGGCAGATTATTAATGTTGTGGAATTCAGTGTTACCTTTTAAGGTTAATGCAGTGCACTATTGGAATTGTAAAGTATAACTGTAAAGCTAACTGAGTTCATTGTATACTGTTTGATAGATCAGGCTAGCCATTATTCTCAGATAATTGCCAGTGCTACCATCTGTCTCCTTTTGTAAACCCAACCAGTATAAAATATACTTCTTTTCTTTCTCAGAATTTCTTGATGAGTTGTTTACACTATCTTTTAAATGTGGCCTCCATCCGACATTTGTCTGCACAAATCATGCTCCTACACTGACCCACTTGCGCAAAAGAACAGCTGTTTGGTTTTTTTGTTGATTTTTTTCATGTTAATAAAAATGAACTCTTTAAGTTTTCATGAATCTACAAGAGCATTGGTTCCCAATCCTGTTCCTGGCAACCCCATGCTATGCTAACTTTTCTATACTACACACACACAACCTAACCAACAAGGACTTTGTTAATTAGGTAATGGGTTGAATCAGGTGTGCTAGATGAGAACAAAACACAGTGATATGCATAGTGTGAGATCGCCAGGATTGGGAACCCCGGCACAAGAGTATTCTAGATCTCTGTTGGGTATTGACTAAAAAGATTCTGGATACTTAATTAAAAATTGAATACCAACATAACAAACAAATTATCTACAAAATAATAAAAGTAAAGAAAAACATGTGCAAAATAACTTTGTGGGGCAAAGTCATCATCGCATTAGCTTCCCTTGAGATTCTTGGCTACAGTCATTTGCTGTTGTTTGTTTCTGATGTGAGGTTTTAGTCTTGTTTGAAAATTAAATGCTTGACAAATTAGATATGAACTAGGAAGATGATTCAACCGGAACCATTTTTATTTCCTTTTGCTATGAAGCCATTTTCTGTAGTACATGATGTGCTTGCATGAGTGCCTCACTGATACTTATACATACTTTTGGGACCTGGAGGTTAGGGAGCCAACATTGTGAGCCCAAGGTCGCATAATCGATCCCCTGAACTGACAGGACATAACTGAAGTGCCCTTGAGCAAAGCACCCAACTGCTCTCTGTGCTGTGGATAGGACTGCCCACCGCTCCTAACAAGTGTGCTCCCCGTTCACTTGTGTGTGTGTGTGAATGTGTATTACGTACAGATGGGTTAAATGTATGTTTATGTTTGTCAAAGTGAACATAAGGGAACCATGATGAATGTATTCTTATCCTTGGAACATGCAGCCACATTTGCTGTCAGTGGACTGTAGTCATTAACATTATAAGCTGTGTTCACTCTACGAAAATCATGATTTTATATTTATATTCAAAAACATTTTTCAAATATTTTCAAATATAAATTAACTACAATTATTCATTTTAGCCATTTGACAACTGTAGTTCATTCTGATGAGGTAATAAATTACAAGGGATTGAGTTTCTTTGCTGCATTTTTATTTAATTCAGTTTCTGCATGGACATTTAACAAGAAATGTATATTATATCATTGCTTGTTGGTGTCCCTTGTGGTCTTCATCCTTTATTCAGCCACCTCCTTGCCCTAAAATACATAAACACATTATTAGTAAAACTTGATATGCCTTAAATATCTTACAGTGTCTGTTCTGTTCTGTACTCTGTTCAAAGGTCTTTTGATTTAAAATTAGGTTTCCATTGCTCCTTTTGTGAAAATGGAACTATCTAGGCAAGTCCTTGTTGCATGCAGATGAGAACAAGTTGCTTCTGCCAGAGTCGCTTAGCTTTTCTTGCTGTACCTCGATTCAAGTTTTTGCCACTCAGAACCCCACAAGTCTTGTTCATTTTTCCACCACTGCATGAACAAAACTGTTGCAAAATTTTGGGTGACAGAATTGCATGCAATGTACCGTAGTGTGTTCCCAGAGTCCTAGAGTAAACTCCAATGATAGTATAATTATCATATTATTATTTTTATTATTAGTAGTATTTGAAAGACTTTGAAAGAAAGATCTGTGTTAATAGCAGTTTGTATCATATATTGTCTGAGGACAACTAGTAATTAAATGTGTAATTTTTTTTACTTTTTGGCATTTGCTTTTAAAAGTTTACAATACCTTTTTCTTCTCCTGTAAAATTGATATATCGGTGTAATATTATTAAAAATTTGAGCGCTTCCTTTTTAAGAACAATGTACCTTTCCAGCATCACGGCTCTTGGCTCTCAGCTTGTTGACCTGGGATTCAGCAATGTCAGCACGCTCCTGAGCTTCCTCCATCTCATGCTGCACCTTCCTGTACCTGGACAGGTGAGTGTTGGCCTGTTCCTCCTGTGAGAGTGTAAAACATTACCTAGATTAGTGTTGTTTATATGAGTAGAACATGTTCATCTGCGTGCTCTTGTCATTTCTTGTAACACACTTCATGTACAAAGCAAGAGATGTAACAGCACACTCACAGCTTCCTCAGCCTGTCTCTTGTAGGCCTTCACTTTGAGCTGCAGCTTGTCCACCAGATCCTGCAGTCTGTTCACATTCTTCTTGTCCTCCTCGGTCTGCAAAGGTTGCCCTTGATTTAGGATTTACTTGGCCTAATAATTATTATTATAGTCTGTATGTTCCTTAGTTAATACTGTACCTGGTAGGTGAGTTCTTTCACTCTTCTCTCGTATTTGCGGACTCCTTTAACCGCATCAGCACCACGTCTCTGCTCCGCTTCAACTTCAGACTCCAGCTCACGTACCTAGAATACAATATATCGTATGTTTAATTTGAACTTATGAGTGAAAAACTTTCTAAAAAAATAGTGGTTGTTTATTTTCATCATATAAAGAGTGTAGCGTACCCT
>JAVGWN010001860.1:0-11813 GCA_034552555.1 Semaprochilodus insignis | reverse complement strand
GTACAGGGGCTGGGGCTGAGGTTGCGGTTGGATGTGGGGTGGCTGGGGTTGCATATGGTGAGGCGGGGCATGAGGGTGGTAGTGGTCATCTTCATAGTTGTCTGCTATTAGTTTCATCCTGCTCTGCGTCTGTGAGAGGAACAGAGGAACACGTACAGACACGTCTGAATGTGTATCTCAGCAAACACCTGATCACATGTGTGAGCTAGTCACAAGATTAAGCTATGACTGCTAAACCCACTCTAGTCCTAAACTTAACGTTTTGTATCTCTGAGTTGACTCATGAAATGTGACCATCAGTACCAGCGCTGTGCCTGTGTCTCCGTTTGCTGCTCACCTGCTGCTTGAGCTGCTGCATCAGTCTGTCCTTCTCCCGTTTCAGAGACATCACTTCCTCCTGTGTCTTCTTCTTGTTGGAGGAAGACAGTTCCAGCAGGGCAATGTTGGCGTCCTTCTCGCTGATAGCAGCCAGTAGAGCCTGTTGCCTGGAGAAGAGAAGGATTATGAGGATGATAACTTTGGAAACAAGCAGGTTCACTTCTCCCTGATGTCCATGAGCTTCAAAGTGTTTCCTCAGTTGATCCCTGTCCTGTGTTTTGTATCGATGATCTTCTGGAGGCTGAGTAAGGCTGAAGTTCCAGTGATGTAAGCTGTTGGACTCCTGTAGGTTTGTATCAGTACACAGTTGTGCCGTTTGTACTTCATGGAGCACCAGTCACAATTCTGCAACTAATGGACATTATGTACAGTGTGTATTTAACCGAGACGGCAGGTCTGATGTAAATAGCCATGTCCGGGGCCAACGTGCCTGCAGACCCCCAAAACAAATGACAGTCACAGACCCTGTAAACCTTTTCACAGCGGCTTCCTTCTTTATTCAGCTCCACTGTGGATTAAAAAGGGTTCAGTTCTTTCATTCCGATCCGCTTGTTAACACGTCCAGGTCCAAACCTCTACTGCCCGGCTGAGGTTGGTCTGTTCACCATGCTGCAGTTCTGTGTTCACTGTAGTCCAGAAAACTACTCAGTTGTCGTTCTAGATCTTTCTCTGTGCTAATAAACTGAGTTACAGTCTTACACCAATGAAGACACACAGTCTGGTGCCAGTGGGTCTGATGTTAGCTAGCTATCAAACCCAGCTAACAGGCCATTGGTGGATCTCCTTGACTAGTCTGTGGGTTTTATAAGGCGTTTCTTGCTATAAACCCACATCTTCATGTTCCGGTCTACTTTTTATGTGCTGCTTAGCTACAGCAAAGAAAGCTAGCCTTAGCTGCACCTTAGCTGGCTAGCTGTCTGACTGACAAGCCTGAACACCGGAGCATAATGATGTGGGATTACAACAAGAAACACCCTATAAAACACACAGTCTATATCAAGGGGATCCACAGAAAGCTAGCTCTTGCTAGTGGGTGCTAACATTAGCTAGGTTAGTTAGCTAGCTAACATTAGAGCCTGCTGGCACCAAACTTCGTTCTTCTTCATTGGTGTTGAACTGTAACTCAGCTTATCACCTGCAGACTCTCCTCTTCTCTTTCTCACCACAAGGAAAGAGCTAGAATGATCACAGAGTAGCTTTTCAGATCCAGACCAATTCATACAATGAGAACCTCAGACAGTACAGCAGAGGCTAGAACCCAGACGTGACGGTCGATAAATAACGGCTTAACAAGCAGATAGTGTGTAGGAGGTTCATACCATGCTTTGCAACAACAGGTGACTGACAAACTAAATGGCAAAATTACTGTCATGTAGTCTAAACCCTATTTAGAAACTCCTGGTTGGATGCATGTGATGCTGGTTCAGATGCTACACTGACCTGATAACCCAATTACCATAACCTCACGCTGTCACAGTGAGAACGGAGGAGACAATGATTATGAGATGCAGACTGGAAGATCAGTAGGAGACACCAAGCATGTGTGACAGGAAGCATCTCTCACTTCATCTCCAGGATCTCCTCCAGCTGCTTGCGTCTCTCCTGCCTGAGGTTGGTCAGGTGACTGTCCCGCTCAGTGAGCGACTGCTGGGTGGAGGACAGGCGCTGCTTAGTGGCATCAAGCTCCTGCCTCGTTTTCTCCAGGACACTCATCAGTTCCTCCATCTGAGAGAAGGAGGGAGAAAGAAAGAAAAGGAGTCAGAGAAAGTTGGAACACAAACCACAGACACTAGACCACACACGTTCTCCCCCACACACTACAGAGGAACCCTCTTCAAATCTTCCCTGGTTCTCTCCGAATAAACTAGTGAATAAACAGAACCGGACGTTTAAAGAACCTAAAAACTATCATGGCCAATGGAAGCCCACCTGATTAAAACGTATTCCCCTTGCGTGTTTAAGGTGGTAGTACCTTCAGGCTCCTGCAGATGGCGCTGCACGAGGATGATGGGGCTATAAATCCCTGCGGGGTGTGAGTGACGGGATCCGTATATTGGGAAGAGGTGGTACAGTGCAGGGAATGTCTCGTTCCATGTGTGGAAAATGGCTCCAGAGCAGATGTTAATGATTGGCTAAAAGGAGTGACTGCATTTGGGCGTGTCAAAGACCATAGTGTGAAGGAAGTAGCTGAATCTGCAGGTGTATGGAAGCGTACGGTCATACGGGTCTACCAGCAGTGGATAAAATCCCAGTCTACAGGGAATTCTCCTCGGAATTGTGCCAGGGAAGGCATCCACCAAATCTGGACCAACTGCCCAATTCTTTGATGTAAGAGTGTCTGAACATTGATGTGGCTACATCCAGAAACTGGTCCAGTACATGCCCAATCCAGTCCCAGCTGTTATTGGTGCTGGTGGAGGAGGTGTTACATGGTGTTAGGTACGGATCAGTCACAGGGTTCAGTCCAGTGAACATAATTTGCCAATTTCGTACTTCAGTGTAAACTGGGTGGTTCTAATCCTGGGTCAAACGTCTGTAAGCATTATCCTCACCAGTCACAGGAACGATGTAGTCCTGACCACACAGCTCAAACTGCCTTCGCTGTGGTCTTCTGTGTTCGAGTCAGAAAGCGAAAGCTAACAACCAAGACAAAACTACCCACGGAAGTATAGCGGAGCTATCAAGCTAGCTCATCTGTTTGCCCGAGGTCTGCCTGTTTGTCCTTCGCTTGTTGGTTGTACGGTACTCTCTGGATAAACATCCAGCAGTACAGTGGTGTTTACCCGTGTATGAACCAGATAATGTTTTTAGTGAACTGTGAACAGCGAGTTCACAACAAGAGCCCGTTTCACTCGTTTCCCTTTGGGTCCTTCACACGGTCACACTGAGTACTTTTGCTTCAGTGCCATTGGAAGATGGGAGTGCCGGACTAAAGGCTGTCAATCACAGGTGCTCATTAGGATACTAATACAGAGTCCAGTTTTACATATCTCTGATAAGTTACTTTTAAGGCATGGTTTAATGTATCACTGACTTTCATTCATTCATTCATCATCCAGCCCTGCTGGGACGGGATTAGCTGTACATGGGGAGGTGGAGTAAGGTTTACTACAGGACCTGTAAAGTTTACGGCCGTCTAAGTACCTCCTCGAGCGCTTGTGAAAAACCGTGAAAAACTCCTTTTCCAGAGGATATGACGGAATATTTACCCCCTGTCTATTCATACGGGATTATTATAACCTGAGGTTATTACTGTGGCTCGTTTTACAGGTAAAGGTAAATGGCGCTGGAATCTTTACTGATGGCGCACAGTCGGTAAAAATGACTGACATGGTGCATTCAGACGGGACTAACAGCACTGAGGAGCTCTGGTAATAATACCATTACCCCACGTCCACATGGAAAAATAATCCCGTCCGAAAAGGGCTTAAGACACTTCTGGGTCACTGGAGTGAATGTCCCAGCACTTACTGGGCGGAAGGCAGGAAGCACCTTGGACAGACTGCCACTCCACACAGTCGGGAATCAAACCCAGACCCTTCTTACTGTGAGGAGACAGCACCACCCACCACCCCCACCCCATATCACTGACTTGTGGATGTTAAACATCACGCTCAATTTTAGTACACACGTTATCAGTGTCTTACCCCGGACTCACATACACACCTTGGGGTTGTCCATGGGGTTGTCCTTGCGAGGGTCCTGCAAGATGCTGCTGCTCTTTTTGTCCCCCTGCTGGCCCAGCTTGATGTTGGGGCCCTTCTTGTTTTGGTCTTTGCCTTGCCTGTAAAAATCAAGATCAGTCACCATCACCGCACGCCGGGGGCCTGGTCCCTTCATTCTCCAGTCAGTGGAGCTCACAAGCAAATACCTGAACAGGTAATCATGCATCAGTCATCGGTGATGGTAACCGCACCGAGGACACGTACCTGTTAGGGTGTGAGACAGTAAAGAACCTCTCCTCACCCTGAATCTCCCCCACAGGCTCCATCTGATATACACTCTGTGCTGGTTCAGGAAAGTTCCAATCACCTCCGACACGCGTCACGCCATTCCGTTTCAGACACCACCTGCGTGAGCGTCCGTAGGAAGGGACCGAGACGTGGGCGTCTTTACTGACTATGGTGTAACTAAGCGATCACATAACCTGCTGATTATTTTGATGGTTGTTTGAATCCGAGTTTGTTCAGGAAGGGGGTTTGGATGCAGTGGGAGGAGTTTTGATTGAACTGGGAAGAGTTTTGGTTGAACTGGGATGGGTTTGTTTGTTGTGGGAGGAGTTCAGGTTGTACTGGGAGGGGTTTTATTTGTATTTGGAGGGGGGTTTGGTTGTACTAAGAGGGTTTTTTGGTTCGTCTGGGAACAGCTTAAGTTGTACTGGGAGTAGTTGGGTTGTACTGGGAGTTGTTTGGGTAGTACTGGGAGTAGTTAGGTTGTACTGGGAGTAATTTGGGTAGTACTGGGAGGGGTTTTGGTTGTACTGGGAGTAGTTCAGGTTGTACTGGGAGAGGTTTTGATTGTACTGGGAGTAGTTCAGGTTGTACTGGGAGAGGTTTTGGTTGTACTGGGAGGAGTTCAGGTTGTACTGGGAGAGGTTTTGGCTCAGATGCGCCTCAGACCTCCTCCTGAAGTGGAATGAGTGATCAGATTTGAATCTGTGTTAAATGCGTCTTGGGTTCGTTCACAGTTAACCGCCTATCCAGATTTATACCTGATACTCAATACTGACAATGTGACCAGGTGTAAAGAGGATCAGGGTTTCCCAAATTCCCTACTTCATCATTCCCCCTGAGCTCAGCCAGAGCGAGGATAGAGCAGTGCAGAAGGAGCCTGTGAGGTCACTGACAGTGGTGGATTAAGGGTGAGTCTTTGTGCAGGGCGAGAGAACAATAATGATTATCAAAATCACATATTCATCAATACTGATTACTTAGTGTTGCTCTAGAGGGCTAGAGAGGAGGAATGAGTCTAGACACTAGCGTGCAGAACTGATGGTCCTAATTTTCATTATTTAGGAATTAGTATTAGGAATGATTTAGGAATTAGTATTAGGAATGATTTAGGAATTTGTATTAGGAATGATTTAGGAATTTGTATTAGGAATGATTTTGACAAATAAATATTCCAATAACATTAGTGGTCACATCGCCCCGCCCAACTCGAGGCAGAATGAAACAAGACACAGCAATACAAACAACAACGAACCCACAGCGCACAGCCATAACCCACCACATGAGACACAAACGAGTGCGTTACGATGTTCAGGTGAGTTACAGGTGAGAGCATCCTGCAGATGGACAGAAACCTTCCGGGCTTAAACTTACCTAGGAGCAAGGCTGCAGGATGCAAGGAGGAGGAGGAGGAGGAGGAGAGCAAGGAGGAAGGCCAGGAGCAGAAGAGGGAGAAGAAATCACACACAAGCCAACGAGAGAGGAGAAAAGGAGGGAGGAGAGGCGAAAAGAAAGTTAGAATCAGAAAAATTAGACAAAAAGATGGAGGAGAAGTTCAAATCAGGTCCAGAGGTAGCTAATACGGGATGATGCTTCTCCATCTCACACCACCATCATCATCATCATCATCATCGTCATGAGGAAGATGCCACTGAGTTTGGCTCCAGAAAGCCTGAGTGCCGACATGCAGCGGTAACCTCAGCCCAGGGAAGAGAGAGCAGGGGGTCGAGGGAGCGAGGGAGCTAAGGAAGTCCAATCCAGCATACGGTAGGGGACAGCAGACTCGGTCAGGGTTCAGTAGAGACGTCCTGCCTGCAGAAGCAGCTCAGACTGAGAACGCAAGCTGCTGCTAACGCAGCCATTCGGGCTTTAAAGGAATAGTTCACCCGGCAATGCTAACATGACTAGCAAAGAACACACAGGACCCGTTAGCATGTCCTGAAGATGTGAATCACCTCACAGATCTGACTAATGAACTAACTAAGGAACTGAGGACTAAATAAATAACGACATCAACTCACAAACTGAACAGCTAACTAACCAAACAAACGAACTCGCTAACACACCTGCTAACAAATGCTAATGAATGAACGAACTACACTAACTAATACACTTCAAACTAAAACACTCATTCACTCATATTCAAACTACATCACAAACTAGCTCAGCTAATCAGCAAGCCAATGAAACCCCTGTTCAGCAGGCTGATTATTCCCCACCAGGGGGAGCTGTTAGCACTAATGTAGCTAGGTGGCACTGTCGAAACTGTCATACAGTAAAACCAGCAGGATCTCACAAATACACGGGTATGAAGCAAAAAGGCCCGATAAGCAGGCAGGGCTACATGCAGTGTTACCACTACGGCACATCAATAAGAACTGAAACTGAACTGCAAAACTCAAAATAAAGTGATTATTCCGGCATCCATCAAACCTTCAGCTCAGGCTGCCTGGCATCCGTAACACTAGTGCTGGTTTATTTAGACTATCATCTTCTCTACTTAGGCTCGGGTTTGGGGGGGGGCTTCATTTACACCATAGCCGAGAGCCTCAGGGAGGACAAAACAAATTAAGACTTACTTCAAAGTAAAGACAAAATAATAAACGATCATCTAAAATAAAATACAAATAAAAGATTCCAAAATAGACATAAAATTGTGCAAAATAAAATAAAAGAAATAAAAACAATATTTAACTAAAACATTTACAAACAGAACTAAAAAATTAGAAATTCAAATTAAAAATCCCAAATGAGGAAGCATTTAGGAGCAGACGGAGTACATGTCAAAACATCCTCTGTTCAAAAACAAACTGGCTTTGAGGCCAGAAGGGGGCACCATCTCTTAGTCTAACCATTCTCACTGCAGGATTGATTTGGGAAGTTGTTCCCCTGCCTGCCTGCCTGATCACTTCCAGATGATTCCGATTGGCTGAGAGGTGTCCATTCTGCAAACGGTCAAATGTTTCTTGGTACAGAGTCCAGAGGGATGCTACAGCTAGACTGAGGAGAAGAGTACTGCACTAGGGGGCGCTATGGCAGAGTGGAGTTTGCATCGGTCACACTGTGAATCCCTGTTTTCCTTCGTTAGCCTGGCCAGCATTTTTGGGTGATGTATTCTTTTAACACTGCAGACTCGGGGGGAGGGGCCATTCACGGAAATGTGAGAGGGAGGGACAGAGAAGAGAGCAGAGAGGGTGTGAAGGGGGTGGGGAACAGGGAGGAGCAAAGGAGCTGATTGGTCAGGAGTGGACAGGATGCAGATGAGCGTGAGCTATGGACGTTGTTACGCAACCATGAGAAGGATGTCGCCTCTTAGAGACTCTCTCAAACACCGGCAAGACCAACGCAGCACAGCCAACACACCGCATGTGGTGGACAAAGGAAGAAGGTCCAGCTGACGTGGTCTCCAGTCAGTTCAGAACTACATCAGCACCTGCACTACACCGTTACAGACTTACAGCACTGTGCAAACGTCCACCTTCTATATATACAGCTCCCAGTCCAATCAGCCATTCAGTTCTTCACTCATCAAGAGACACTTCTGAGGAGGTTAGATCCAAAACACAGGAGGAGTTTCATCTCTGAGAGAGAGGACAACACCCAGCTCCACTCCTGCTTCAGACCTGAGAACCTCCACAGGTGTCCCTGTCCATCCTTCCACTGTGAGAAGACACCTCAACGCCATGGAGGTCTGAAAGGAGGTGTAGCTGTTCAAGAAGCTCCTCACTGAGAAAAGGAGACCCACAGAAGCTGCTGGTGTTTTCAGAACAATGGACTGACCACCCCAGAGTCCAGAACCTCAACACCACTGGATGTGTTTGGGGTTATCTGGATGGAGAGGAGAAGCAGAAGATCCTGAACCAGCTTCTAAGACTGAACTGTGGAGGCGTGTCTCTGTGAGGAGCTGAGAGGGAGTCTCCTGAGGAGACTGGACTCTGGAGATGAAGCTTGTGTGTAATGTTCAGTTGTTGATTGTTGTTGATGTTAAATAACTGGCTCTCACAGGTGATTTGCACAGTACTGTATACACTGTTAAACCCAAACTCTGGTCGCTCTCCCGGTTACACCACACCAGCCGGCTCCCCGCCACATCGCTGCCCTTCACCAGGACTGGACCAATAGGACGTAAGGTCTCCTTACATTAATGTACGCTAGAGTTGAGAACGTTTCTTCCTTCATCTGGAAAGTTTGTTGGTTCGTGTGTATGTGTTAGGAACAACCCTGAGTGGACGTAAGGAATGGAGTGTATGCCCGGAGTGGAATATGACAGCAAAAGCAAGTCTGATTAAAACACACCAAGGTTAAACAGCAGGACTGAAAGCAGAGTGTTGAGGACGTAGACCTACAGAGCCCGATACCGCAGGTAGGAGGAGCACACTGCTGCGTTCACATATGGAACCTCTAAAGGGCCCAGAGCCCAGATTCTTCAGTTACGGTGTTTGTGACACAGTCGTAATTCATTTTCACCTTTTACATTGGGCAACCTCGCTGCATGTCTAACCCTGAGGTCTCAGCATGTCTAACCCTGGGGTCTCAGCATGTCTAACCCTGGGGTCTCAGCATGTCTAACCCTGAGGTCTCACCGACAGCGACGCGATAAAGCAGCAGTCGGCAACACCCAGAGGCGACACACGCAGCAGCGCAACACCCAGAGGCGACGCACGCAGCAGCGCGACACCCAGAGGCGACACACGCAGCAGCGCAACACCCAGAGGCGACGCACGCAGCAGCGACGCACGCAGCAGCGCGACACCCATAGGCAACGTAGGCAGCAGTGCGACACCCAGAGGCAACGCACGCAACTCTGTCTCTCTCTCTCTCTCTCTCTCTCTTTCTCTTTAGGCACTGCAGCGCCAAGTCGGGTTGTTCCTCTCCATGTTTTGCCCTAAGTTCGCTCCGTGTTCCAGTCCGTATGCAGTCGTCCTCGACTCCAGCGTCTTGTGCGTCCCACATCATGATTCGTGTGCTCTACGTCACGCCTAGAGGGACGTTTAAGCGGCGCTTTGCGGGCCCTTCACCAGCTCCGCGCTCACTTGTGTATTGGCTGCGTTAGCGATGGTTCTGTTGGTGACTCGGATATTCTGTGTATCGATTCTTTGCCTGTGACTCCAACCCTAGACTGGGTCGTAACAGCACCAAGTGGCACTCATTGGCTCAACTCTCAACGACAAGTGCGACCCTCAGCAGTTCGACACTTAGTGTTTATGCACACACTCTTCCGGGTTTCCAGTCATACGGGCCCTTTAGGAACCGAGCTCATTCCTAAAACTGGTCGTCAGTGAAGAGTCGGGTTTAAATGCAGAACGGTGAATCACTTCCACAGCAGTGCCACCAGTTCTGATCCTGAGTCGCTCAGTCCTGTTTAAACTTGGTGTGTCTAAGAATTATTCACTACATGCCAACATTAAGATCACAAACTCACACCCACAACAAACAGGAAAACCAGAACACCGTATTATAAATAAACAAACAAACAAATAAACAAATAAATAAATAAATAAATAAGTCTATCATATGTCTACACAGATGTCCATAGAAGGTGAAACGAGAGCGATAGTGTTGGTAAAGTGAAGGTATCTGGATTGACATATAGATATAACTCATTAAACCACCTTAAACACAGAACAGAGAATAACACACGTCACGCTGGGGAGCTCAGGACGACATGCAGAGGACCAGCGGGGCGTCCGAGTGGTCCTGAGACTGGGGTCATTCGTCTGACTGATTTATGTATGTACACTGAAGATGGAGGACGTTTCAGACAGAGAGAGAGAGTCCGGACTCAGGATCCAGTGTTTAGTGACATCATCACCACATGCTGTGCAAGACTTGCTAAGACATTGCTAGACGGTTGCTATGGCATTCCTGGTAGCTGTTAGATTACTGCTAGGCAGTTGCTGTATCCCAAGTGGATGCTACGGTGTTGCTATGTGGTCATTATGATGACATCAGTGGTTGTTAGGGTGTTGCTAAGTAGCTGCTACTGTATCTTAAGTGGTTGCTAGGGTGTTGCTAGGCAGTTGCTATAGTATCCAAGGTGGTTGCTAGGGTGTTGCTTTGTCATCCCAGGTGGTTGTTAGGGTGGTGCTAGGTAGCTGCTATTGTATCTTAAGTGGTTTCTAGACTGTTCCTAGGCATTTGCTATGATATCACAGATGGTTGTTAGAGTGTTGCTAGGCAGTTCCTGTATCCCATGTTGTTTGCTATGGTGTTGTTAGGTGGTTGCTATGGCATTCCAGGTGGTTGCTAGGGTGTTTCTAGGCAGTTGCTATTGTATATTCTAATTGGTTGCTAGGGTGTTGCTAGGCAGTTGCTATTGTATTCTAAATAGTTGCTAGGGTGTTGTCAGGTAGTTGCTGTATCCCAAGTGGTTGCTGGGGTGTTGCTAGATGGTTGCTTTGGCATCCCAGGTGGTTGTTAGGGTGTTGCTAGGCAGTTGCTAGTGTATATTCTAAATGGTTGCTAGGGTGTTGGGTGGCAGCTGTTGTATCCCTAGTGGTTGCTATGGCATCCAAGGTGGTTGTTAGGGTGGTGCTAGGCAGTTGCTGTCGTATCATTGTGATGCAAGCTTGTGCAAAAACTTTAATGATGACTCTACAACAACTGTATCAACAAGCTAAATACAAGCACACTGTTCCTGATCAGACTGAACATTCCGGAGTGGGAACGGTGTCAGTACATAGAGAACTGAGGGCACTTTAAGTGAATCATTAGAATGTCCTTCACGTCCTCACATCATTAGCATGGATGCTAATTAAGCACATGTTGTGTATTAGCTATGCTATGCTGAAGAAACTCGACCCTGTTACTGACCACAATCAGCAAGAGTTACGAGACACCCAATCGGAGAATCACCCCGTTACATCACAGCATGCACACAAAAACGGCCAGCATACAAGATCACAGTCAGAATACAGCCGTCATACACACGTACACACAGCCACGCACACACACACAATCCTGCCTGGACCGCACGACTCCTCACACAACAAGCAGGAAGCTCTACAGCTCTACTCTAATGGAGCGCGCTTACATCACACTACAGATCATCAGTCAGACTGGAGGACGACTGACAGCAGAGGCAGCATGATACAAGAACACACAGTGCAGCAGACAGACACACGAGCAAACAGGCAGGAAGACAAACAATGAGGCAAAGAGACAGACAGGCAGACAGACAGGCAGACGTGCAGAATCACAGACAGTCAGGCTGTCCCCTCAACAAGCCCGCTATCCCGTCATTCACTCTTGGTCGACTTCAGTGTAGTGACTCTAATCCAGTAGGAATCTGCCGTGTGTGTAACAGTCTGACAGTGATAGCCGTGGAGTGAGTTCAGCGCCAGGTTCTAACTGGTGAGCTGTTTTTAGGGTGGGGGGTTCAGTCGACCAAGATGGGGGTCAGTCCTAGCAGGCAGCAGGCGTGTGCAGCTGAGCGGTGAGCTGTGAGCAGGGCAGAGCACTCACTTTCCCAGGAAGTCCCACACC
>JAVGWN010001859.1:0-11816 GCA_034552555.1 Semaprochilodus insignis | reverse complement strand
ACGAAAACGGGAAGTGAGGAAAATACAGGAGTTTTACAAACTGATTACAAGCCATAGAGACACTGAGACTCCTAACAACCAGCTGGAAGACCTGGTAGACCCACAAAAACTGCCCTCCATCAGATAAACAGCACCCATCAAGCTCCACTCCTACTTCAGATCTGAGAACATCCACAGATGTTTCTTTCCATCCTTCTTTCACTGTGAGAAGACACCTCAACATTATGGAGGTCTGAAAGGAAGCGTGGCTGTTCAAGAAGCTCCTCACTGAGAAAAGGAGACACACACATCCAACAAAGAAGCTGCTGCGGGTGTTCTCAGAACAGTGGACTGACCACCCCAGAGTCCAGAACCTCAACACCACTGAATGTGTTTGGGGTTATCTGAAGCAAACCAGCTTCTAAGACTGAACTTTGGAGGCGTGTCTCTTTGAGGAACTGAAGGGCATTTTATGCCAGACTGCTCACCTCTAACACACACTGGAATTAACTAGTGGACACAAACGGACAAAAAGATTCCCACAACTAATTATTAATCGGAATCCCAGTCATCCGCTGACTTTTCAGACGTTCCCAGTTCACCCCATTCACGATCCTTGAGGGAAAAGAAGAGGGGGTCGAGGAGCCAGCCTCTTTCCATTTCTCCTGCAAACAACTTTCTAACATCTGCTCCTCATTTTGTTTGAGAGGATGTTGCTGCGCGTTGGAGAGCGGACAGGGAAAGAGGGAGGGGCGGCTATTTCTTTCACAAAGCCTGGAAAGCCCGAGCCTACGGTTGACCAACACTTCCTCTGTATGCAATACAAGGCAGTGAAGAAATGCATTATATGCATTCAGCAACTTCAGGCCAGCCCCAGCTTGTAGAACAGCATTGACCAACAGACTGGGAAGTTCTAGAGCATCCTGAGGCCGCATGAGGCCAAGGTCACTAAGCCCAGAGCCAAGTGTGGGGCTGAAGGGGTATAAAGCCTCCCGAGCATTTGGGCTGTGGAGCAGTGCTCTCTAGAACGATGGAGCTCCATCCAGTACATTTGGGGCGAGCTGCTCTCGTAAATGCTGAGTGCAAACGATTCCCCACAGCCATGTTCCAGTTCTAGAAACACTAGGCAGTCTAGACACACAGTGAACACTGTTGGTTAGTAGCTTTAGAACAACATCATCACCATCACCATCCTGAAAATATTCCAGTTATCTAGAACACATTCATCACAATACAACGAATAAGCCTGTTTCTCATCTAGGCTGCTTTATATTCAGGCCTGGCTTTGGATCAGTTTCCTACCCTCCACCATCTGGCTTCAAGTAGGCTAAATCCAGCAGGGGGGGTGAAGAGCTCTCAGCCCACGTTTTCACTCTCCTTCCCCAAGAATACAGGGCTCAGTCCTATTTAGATCACTGTGCAGACAGTAAAATTAGAGCCTGAGTGATTTCTAACAGTTGGCAGATGATACAGAGCCGATATAGAGGCCTCTGATGTGTGTAAAATGTCTGCTGAGCAGTCACAAATAAGCGGCTTGTTTTATCTCATAAAAACTGCCTACAGCTATCAGACAACAGCTGCCTGCTTACATGCAAAGTCTATCGCAACAAGACAGGCTGAACACGAAACGCGATCACGAGAAAAACAAGCATGTGCGATAGTGAACTGAGGAGAGACAGCGGTGAAGGTGGGCAATAGACATCATCAGGATCAGACATGATACAGTGGTGCTGCTGGTCACCTCAGTGTCACTGCTGGACTGAGAATCATCCACCAACCAAAACTACCCAGCCAACAGGGACCTGTGGGCAGCATCCTGATGGGCGGCGGCGTCTTGGGGGCAGCATCCTGTGACCACTGATGAAGGACTACAGGATGACCAACACTGCACTGTGCAGCAGCAGATGAGCTATCGTCTCTGACTGTACATCTACAAGGTGGACCAGCAAGGTAGGAGTGTCTAATAGAGTGGACAGTGAGTGGACACAGTGCTTAAACACTCCAGCAGCACTGCTGTGTCTGATCCACTCACACCAGCACCACACACACTAACACACCACCACCACGTCAGTGTCACTGCAGTGCTGAGAATGATCCACCACCCATATAATACCTGCTCTGTGGTGGTCCTGTGGGGGTCCTGACCATTGAAGAACAGGGTAATACAGTACACAGAGAAACAGATGGACTACAGTCTGGAACTGTACAACTACAGAGTGTCCTATACGGTCAGTGGAGCTGATAAGATGGAGAGTGGGTGTAGATACAAGGAGGTGGTTTTAATGTTATGGCTGATCAGTGTATATATAGGTTCTTTAGCAAAGACAATATGTCTATATAGATCCGTGAACACACAAAGAACCATCTAACCATGCACGAACTGGTGCACGTGCAAATGGTTCTTTGTGTGTTCATGGATCTATATAGAATCAGTGTCTTTACGAAGGAACCCTTAAAGAACCATCTTTTGTAAAAACTGATTAGCTTGTGGAAGCTGCCACAGTGCTCTGCTGCCTGTGCTGACTAAGAAGTCGGTGCTTTAGAAGGGAGTGATGTCCTCTGTCTCAGTGTTTGCCCTTTCTGCTGACACAGAGCATTATGGGATGTGTAAGACAGCCGATGGAGGAACTTCAGCAGGTGGTGTCTAATACAGACGTTAGATTGGGTGGGACATGACTGACATTATACATATATAGTACTCATAATGGATATGATAATCCAGAGTAACCGCCGTGTGCAGCATGGACAGCAGCTAGACAGGTTGGGAATGACCCAGTAAGGTCCTTGTAGGCTGTCACATGTATCTGGACCCCCCCCACAGCTACTGGGGGGTACATGGGGGAGGAGCCATAGTGCCAACACGACGATTGAGGTGGTCCCACAGATGCTCAACTGGGTGCCAATCTGGGGAATTAGGGGGCCAAGGTAGTACGTGGAAGTCTCGGTCATGCTCTTCCCACCAGTGTCAGACATTTCTAGCCGTGTGACATGTGGCACTGTCTTGCTGGATGATCCCATCTGCCCCAGGGAAGACAATGAGTATGTATGGGTGTCTGTGACCTGCTAGGATGGATTCATGCACAAATCAGTTCAGAGTGGCTTCCACATGGATGGGTGGGCCCTGAGAATGCCACAGAAACGTGACTTCCTTCATGAGCTACTCGCTGCTGGCGCCGAAAGTAGGAAGAGGTCATAATAATGTAACTCAAGCCTGTGTGTGTGTGTGTGTGTGTGTGTGTGTGTGTATATACACATACATACATAAACACTTTAAATGTTGTAAGAAAAAAAACAGTTTATTAGCAGCTCCAATAAACTCCACATGACAACACTGGCATTATTTATGCTGTATCACAAAGTGTTTGGAATCGAGAGTTCGCGGAATCGAATCGAGAGTTCGCGGAATCGAATCGAGAGTTCGCGGAATCGAACCGAGAGTGCGCGGAATCGAACCGAGAGTGCGCGGAATCGAACCGAGAGTGCGCGGAATCGAACCGAGAGTGCGCGGNTCGAGAGTTCGCGGAATCGAACCGAGAGTTCGCGGAATCGAACCGAGAGTTCGCGGAATCGAACCGAGAGTGCGCGGAATCGAACCGAGAGTGCGCGGAATCGAATCGAGAGTGCGCGGAGTCGAATCGAGTGTTCACGGAATCGAATCGAGAGTTCACGGAATCGAATCGAGACGTGAGTCTGATGAACCGTTACATCCCTATGACCTAACGTAAAGCCAACCGCTAAAGCCAAAGCTCTGGTCTTGCCCATGTCCACACCTTATAATCACATGACATCGCCATATAAGCCAGAAATCCACTTTTCCAAACCAGGACCAGCAGTTTTCCGCGTGTGCAGCTCATTATTAACTCATAAACACCAACTAAACAAATTTCGGGCTCAGACACTTCTGCGCACTGGAGCGCGAGACAGTGCCTACTCAAGTTTCCCACCACTTTCAGCGCCAGAAATAGCCAATTTAGCCAGACATGTCCCACAAAGAGTACCAAAAAAGCCCTTACCGGAACCTCGGGGAGTCTTTCAGACACTCCTCAAAATCCACCGTGATCTTCATCGTCTCCTCAGAATCGCAGCTCTCGGTCACAGCGGGTTAAAAACGGGGATTAGCAGCAGCGCTGTTAGCGAGTTAGCTTAGCCAGTGAAAACGACACCAACCAGCTACACTAACAGGCAAACCGGCAACGGGAAACCCGGCGAGCCCTCGGCTGGCTGTCGGATAGAGCTGCAGAACCTCCCGGGATCATATATCTACATACAACCGCGGGTCGACATGAGTTTCTGAACAGCCGTGAATATTTTCTGAGGTACTGAAACTGCCCAGTTCTCTCAGAGCAGCGAACGGGGCGGCTCGAGCTCACAGGCAACCAATGGGTTGCAGCTTTTGGATGACCGGCAGCTCCGCCAGCCAATAGAATAGCATGAGGCGGGGTTTCTGCGTTGTGCTCTTCATGATTGGTCGTAGGGGGACTCTGCACGGCCCCTGCTCTCTGAACAGGCTTTAAATTAGGTGCGTTCGTGGAATTGAGGCTGCTGCTTTCGGACGAAGTAGCACAAAAGTTTAAACGAGCTTTTCAGAAATAAAGGCCGTTTATGGTTTATACATAATATACACGTGTAATAAATAAAATAAACAGCCAACAAACGAACAAACAAACAAACAAACACATAATACATTAAAGGAAGCAAATAAGTACTAGTTGTGACAGTGTATGAGAGAGAGCTGGGTATGGCATAGTAGAGATATCGACTGAAGTTAGCATGCTAACCAGCTAGCTCCGAGCCTTACTGTCTCGTAATACCACTTTGTCAGTGGTGGACGAAGTACACAAACCATGTACTTGAGTTAAAAGTCCTCCCTTTGGAGTAAAAGTCCTCCACTGGAGTAACAGTACTAAAGTATTTACCTTCAAATGTACTTAAGTATGGAGAGTAACAGGAGCATGATTTATTATGGCTCTAATGTCCTATTATCATTTCTGGAACAAGACTCTTAATCAGCTCAGTGTAGGTGAAGAGACTCGAGTGTCTCTCAGTCCACCAGTCTTTAATAGAAGATCATTAATTAGTCTGACACTGACGTCTATTCAAATGATCAGAAGCAGAGAACGCTGAAGGAGAACAGGTTCCGTTAGCTAGAACCATAAAATAACTAAATAACTAAAAAATAAAGTTTCAGTTTAAGATTTATTTGCGGCTTAGTTACAAGTTGAAGTTTAATAAGAACTGGCTTTAAACAGCTTCACTAATGAGTTTCTCCTTTACTGTACTGCATCTGTAGGTCTCAGTTCATAAACACAAACCAGCCAAAACACGTTTACTATAAAGGAAATAATGTTTATATACATTCAGAAAAACACACTCGCCAGTCACACGTGCATGTGTACATATTTCTATATTGTGTCTATTTACCCACAAACTCAGGAGCAATCTGTTTGATCTGTTCACTGAGGCTTTGATGTGTGATGGTCAGTCAGTGTTTGCATTAACCCCCATCCTGCTTTACCTGCCTTCCTCCAGGTGGTCCTGGATGTAGTCCAGGCCTGAAATGGACATTTCCATGGATGCTAAGAATCCATCAATAAGCTTGTTTCGTTTGGCATGTTACGTTTTTACTTCTTTACTGTCCACCACTGCACTCTGTACCTGAGGAGGCGATAGTGAGTCACTGTAGGAGTGGAATCAGTCCAACATGAGAGGATGAGGAAGTAGCTCTGCTGCTCCGACGGCGTATTCTGACCTCTTATCAGTCATGTTGAAGGTGCTGCTCCCGGTGAGATCATTTAAGGATGCTGAACTCACAATGTTTTGTCTAAACCGCTAACAAACGAAGAGGTAGGAGGAAGGACTGTGTATGTTCGAGTGATATGTCGCCCCCTGTTGCTTGGAGTATGAATTTGACAGGTTGCGTCGTCTTACACATCGCTCCTTTAAAGTAATTCATCATGAATATTTAGAACTAACGGTCATGAATGTCATCCTGTGTGTCAGACATCCCATTCCTCTCATCCCATTCCTCTCATCCCATTCCTCTCATCCCATTCCACTCTTCAATGTGCTACACCTGTTAGCAATGGATATGTCTCAAACTCATCATCAAAACAGTAGTTCTTCAAATAGCTGCACCCAGAAGGAATCAGCCGACCGGAATGAAACTTGGTGTGTAGGTTTCACATCGTAAGACATACTAATGATTCAAGTTTCACGCTCGGCCGCACATGTGACGAAAGCTAGGACGGGCCTTATCACTGTACCCGACTGACCCAACAGCCACGATTACAGACATCCACCGAGCAGTGATGTCCTCCATGAGGCATCCTGTTAGTGCTGCATTGCATGATTTGCATTATTCATTGTTATTACAGCTGCAGCGTCTGTGAGGTATTCATGTTTCAGGATCAGCGTGGCCTTATTCACTCCAGTGGTACCTGTGTCCACGTATAAGCTCTGACCTACTGAATGAGTTGGACGCTACTGCCCTCTTGTGGTCATGTGTTCTCTGTGCACATCAGGTTAAATGACTGGGCACTTTTAGGATGTAGTCTTTCCAGAGGATCATCTCCAATGAAGGTCTTAATGTGGAGTCTGTGCTGCAGTAACAGCCTCTACTCTCCTGGGAAGGCTTTACACTAGATGTTGAACATTGGTGTGAGGTTTTGATTGAGCATTAGTGAGGTCAGGTACTGATATTGGAACATTGCTGTGAGGCTTTGATTATTAGTGTGGTCAGGTACTGATGAACATTGCTGTGAGGATTTGATTGATCATTAGTAAGGTCAGGTACTGATGTTGAACATAGCTGTGAAGATTTGATTGATCATTAGTAAGGTCAGGTACTGATGTTGAACATAGCTGTGAAGATTTGATTGAGCATTAGTGAGGTCAGGTACTGATATTGGAATAGTGCTGTGAGGATTTGACTGAGTAATAGTGAGGTCAAGTATTGAAGCTGGAACATTGCTCTGAGGATTTGATTGAGCACTAGTGATGACAAGTACTGATAAAACAGTGCTGTGAGGATTTGATTGAGCATTAGTGAGGTCAGATACTGATGCTGGAACATTGCTGTGAGGATTTGATTATTAGTGAGGTCTGGTACTGAAGCTGGAACATTGCTGTGAGGATTTGATTTGAGTATTAGTGCGGTCAGTCACTGATGTTGGATGACCATGTCTCTAGCTCATTCCAAAGGTACTGGATGGAGCTCCATCACTGCAGAGAACATGGTTCCACTGTTCCACCGCTCGATACCGGAGGACCTTAAACCCCTCTATCCCACGCTTGGCATGTGCAGCTGCTTCAGTGTGCCCAGTTCTACTGCTCAGTGCTTTTCTAGGGAGAGTATACAGGCCGTGTCAGTATGATGGGAAAATCTGGAAAACCTGGAAATAATAAGTTTCTCTGGGGGACTATTTTACCTCACAGCGCCCTGCAGCATGTATCCCTCCACCATGAATGGAGTTTAAGGCTGAAATCTTCTCCACACTATCATAAACAGCGTCTCAGACATCAGGCAGCGTATTCAGAACCACCTCATGTAGGAACTTTCTGTGAGGGAGCTTTTAGAGGGGGACGTCTGGTTACCTTCACCACCACTGTGAACAGTTCTGACTCGGTATGTGTCTCTAGAAGGGAGCGTCTCACACCAAACCCCTCTGAATGACTCTGTTTACCCCTTAAGCTTTTAATGATGGTGGAAATTTTAAAAACTGGAGGACTTCCCCTTCAGTCTACACTGATGTACTGCACTGTAGTGACACACGGACCCTCAACGAAAACAACACAAACCAAAACAATAAGGTGCAACAGTAAACCTCATATCAACATGGTTTAATAATGACAAATATACACAGTTTAAGGGTGAACAACATGCAAACGTACGTGATAAAAAAAATAACAGGTGAATATTCTTTTCATTTCTCTGGGGGAAACGTATTACTGACGGAACGGGGACCAAATCAGAACCAAAACAAACCCAAAACACACAAAAACAGTTCTGCAAGAAGCACAAAGAGGAGGCAGGCAAACACACAGATCATAAAAATATAGGAGATGGGTATGAGCATTTACACACACACACACACACACACACACACACACACACACACACACAATCTTCATCGGACTTCAAATCACATGCCCAGTAGTACAGCCAGCACTTCACACAGTGTAGAAAACAGGCCTCTCGGGAATTCTTCAGATCAGGACCGAATCCTAAAGCTAGAACTGGGGGATAATCTCCTTCAATAAGGTGCAAAACCACAGAACAGTCTCTCCGTAAGTGCTCATTAGAGAACTGCAGTGGGACTTAGAGCCACACCGTTTAAGTGTCCAGCACTTTTACTCGATTGTGAACAAGCCTAGAAACTTGCTCTACACTGGGCACAGGGTGTTAAAGGGCAACTCCACCCATTTTTCAAAATCTCTGTGCAATTGAATGACGTAAACAAAGTGGTTTGGCGTGAAATGCTCTGTTCTAGGATCAGAACTGTTACGGTGGTGGTGAAGGGAACCAGACACCCACTTCTAAAAGTTACCGGCCTTAAAGTTATGGCATGAAATGGTTCTGAATCTGTTGCCTGATGTCTGAGATGCACTCTTAAAGGGATGTTTTTGGGCAAAGACTGCGGTTCTACGATCACCATTTGCATGCTTAGGTGGTTCTCTGCATGGTGAAATGATTCGTCTTGAAGGGGAACGTGTTGTATATGGCTCTATTAAGAACCTTTCTGAATAGGGTTCATTTATCATTACAGGCTTGCCTTAGCAGAACAGTAGCAGAACCTTTTTGGTGTTATATTTCCCCATGCAAAGAACCTTTTAGGCATAATGAGGGTTCTTGGCTTTATTACAAAACAAAACAAAAAAAAAAAAAACAAACAAAAAAAAAAAAAAGACATTCATGGTGGAGGGATACATGCAAGGCAAAAAATAGTCCCCAAAAAAAATGTATTACTTTCCACCATCGTTAACACTCCATATAAACACTCAGAAGACACACGTAGGTTCACTGGTGGTTCTAGATAGTAAATAAAATGTCTATGTTTGTTGTAGACATGGAGAACCCTGGTTCCCATCACCACCACTGTACAGAACATCTGAACCATCTCACTCCAAACCCACTCTGACTCAATAACAGAATTCTGCAGAGAAATTTAGAAAAAATTGGTGAACTTTCCCTTTAAATAGCCAACGCTCTGCACCTTTCTCTCAAAGGTTCTTGACAATACCGGCAACATTCAAAGAGTTTATGCTCAAGATTGTGCTATCACACACACGTACACACACGCCAAAATGTGTCCGGTTACAAAAAGGAAGAATGCATGCTGCAGATCAAATGGCCAGTTTCTGTCACATCAAAAACCAATCTAAACACAGAAGTGCTGTTTTGAGTTAATTAAGACTTTAAAACACCAACCAAAAACCTAACAGAGTGGCTAAAGTGAGAAATTAAGGACAGAAGATTAACTCAAACTAAAGGCTGAGGCAAGCTGTCCGTCCTTAGCAGTGAATGTTGTGGTACTAATCCAGGCAAAGAGGAGTACAAACCATAATCAATCATCAATCAATCATCAACAAAACCCGAAGGAAAGCGCAGTGAAACAATAGAGGCGGCACACGAAAGACAAAACGGCTGCTTGTTACAGCAATCACTCTTTTATCCTGTTTGGGTTCGTTTTTTTTTTTTTTTTGGAGGGGAAAAAAAAAGCAACTTGAATACGGAGAAGGATTCAGTACAGCTCTTCAGTAGTTCACACAGTTTCGCCTGGTAATAAGTTATGAAATACTCATCGTTAAATTCATATGACGTCGGGCGCATGTCTAACTGCTCAAGTAATACAAACATGGGTCTGAGAAGCCATGCATACAGTAGAGCTCAAATGAACATTCCCACTTCCGGCCACTAGAGGGCAGCAGCCCCAGGTCCTCGTTAGCAAACCTTCGGGTGCCAAATCTCCGGAGAATTTAGGTGTTGTTCCTCACCAGTCACCATTTGAGACTCTCAAGCACTTTGTTTGAACGTGTAGAACTAAAATAACTCCTATCCAGGAGGGTGAAACACCACCTGCGAAGCCCCTGACCGGCCGCGCTGCATGAACACAGACCCACTTCGCAAACCTGCTGCTGCGGATGGTGCCGAGATGCCCACCGTAACTACACTCTCCCGAAAGGCTCTCGGCATGGATGCGCAATTCTAGGACAGCTTTAATCCATCTAGACCTTCTGCACTATGTGGAGGGTACATTAAAGGGCCCACACCCTACATTCTTCGGGTATTTGTTTAACTTCTAAGACTAATATTCAAATGAGCTCTGTTTTGATTGGATGTGCCTTGCTGAAAAAGCATTCAGATAACTTCAGTGTGAAGGGGCGGGGCTAAACAGCTGAACAGGTGGCTATAGGCAAATGCGTTTGTTTTTATGACATCACAAATGGTCGTACATTGACCTAAGGGCATTGAAACTTCGTCAGTGTTTACATACCACTGGTATGGGCCCTTTAAACTTCTTCAGTCTCAGAAATCTATGAAGAACCATCCACTGGAAAAGGTTCTTTAGGGAACCAAAACCGGTTCTTCTGTCCAGGGAGCCCCTTTAAGAGTGTAGTCTACGTTTGAGCTTCATGCCTAAAGCAGAACCAACTTAAATGAATCAATACGTCAGTGATGAAAACCACGACATACAGGCTGGTCATTAGAGTCAAGTGTAGAGAGTAAAGACCCACTAAAGGCATGCACAGGTGTGGGTTGCTAAACCTGAAGGGGAAGTCCACCAGCTCTTCAAAATTTCTGCACAATTCAATTATGATGGGAGTGGTTTGGTGTGAAATGCTCTATGCTCAAGAACCAGAGTTGTTAACAGTGGTGGTGATGGGAACCAGACGTCTTAAAGGGCTCTAAAACTGATCACACTGATCACATGATTCCCCCTTTTTAATCATTCCCAATGCTTCCAACATACAGCAACACGAGACACACATGGGATTAAGTAGTGATTTCCGAGTGAACTAAATGGGACTGTTCTAGAGATCATGACCCCTGGTTCCCATCACCAACTGTAAAGCAAAACTTTATGGCTCACATCTCGACCAACAGCATGTGGAGAAATTCTGAAACGTTGGTGAAGCTCCCCTTCAAAGCCAAACAGACTGCGGTCTATAGGCAGATGGCCAGGGTTAATGCAACAGCAAGTATACATGGGGCTTTAACAGTATTATTACTCATATTATTAGCATTACTAGCACTGATGCTAAGTGGCTTCGCTAGGGAGGGGGTCACACATCGGCCCCCCTAAAGGAACAGCCTTGCACGGGCCGAGGAGAGCAGTGGTGGGGAAGCAGTGGCTTGCTGCTGCGGTCACGATGGGCAGAACTATTCCTCTCCTTTTCAGGAGTGCCTTTTCCGGTCTGCCCGAGAGAGGATGGAGTCCGTTCCGATAAACTGTTCAATAACAGTCTTTAGGCCTCATTGTTTGTTTTGCGCAACGACAGTAAGACAAACAAACACTCTTGGCAACAGAGGGAGCAACCAGCAGGTTGATATGGAATTTGCATTGCAGTGCTTGTAGAATACAGGAGGTTGGTGGGAGCGGGTCCTGAAGCAGTGTCCTCCGCAACCGTGAGGCAGCATGCGCGCCACCGACGGGTCACGGGCCGAGGCAGGAGCTGCAGGTGCGGCAAAGTCGCTGTTTACGAATCCAAGGAGTCTGCTGAGATAGGGAAAAGACTGTGTTAGATGCTTTTTAAATGGTTTACAGGTGACTGTAGAGGGTATGTGACCTCAATACAATTATACATTTATACACAGCTCTGGGAATAAATAAGAGCCC
>JAVGWN010001858.1:0-11816 GCA_034552555.1 Semaprochilodus insignis | reverse complement strand
AATAAAACCAGAACTGAAGAGAGAGATCACACGTCTAAAATATGAGCTGCACAAGAACAACAACAACAGACCCACAAACACAGACAGAGACCCCCGCCCACCAGGTGACAATATGAACAACTCATCTCCAAACTCTATTCAATAAGAATTCAAACCAAATTTTGAACAAAATGACCTAAAAAGAAAGCTTGAGAAACCAGTACCGGCTATTAAAGAGAACCAGAACCGGCTATTAAAGAGAACCAGAATCAGATACTGAGCAGGAGCTTAAAGAGAACACCAAACAAACAAACTCCCTCTCTCAGGAGTGCAGAGTGAGACAGGGCTGCTGTTTAAGCTCAACACTGTTTAATATCTGTATTAATGAATTATCAAAAAAATCAGAATAGTCTACAGTGAAGTGTGGGGTCCGCTTACAAACCAGCAATCTGACAAATGGGACAAACACCCGATTGAGACTCTGCATGCAGAATTCTGTAGAACCATCTTAAAAGTTTTCAGAACCACCAGAAACACAGCACACAGAGCAGAACTAGGCCGATACCCATTACTCCTCAACATCCAGGAAAGGGCTATCAAATTCTGGAAGAACCTGAACACAGTGACCCCCACTCACACCATCACACAGCTCTGCAGTACCAGGAGTTCAGCAACACAACAGTCCCCTCACTCATCTGGTCCTGAACTACACACTCACACTCACTCACACACACTCACTAACACACACTCACACTCACTAACACACGCTCAGATACACTCACTAACAATCTCACACACACTCACTAACTCACACTCACTAACACTCACTCACTCACACTCAACAGAGTCAGGACCAGAACAACACCACCAATCTGATCAGAATCAACCAAATTACAGCCAATCTGAGAGAAACATACACAGAACACTGGGAAAGTAGAACCCAATCCCAGAACACAGTACAATGTTATCCGGCCCTAAAGAGACAGAACGCTGTGGCAGAGTACCTGAGCACAGTGACTGATCTGAAACTGAGAACCACCCTGACCAGGTACAGACTCAGTCAGCACAGCCTGGCTACAGAGACCGGCAGGGACCGGAGATCCTGGGTGCCTCAGGAAAACAGAACCTGCCAGCAGTGCCAACTTAACTCAGTAGAAACAGAGCTGCACTTCCTGACCGAATGACCCAAATACACTGAGATCCACAAAGAATTCCGTACTAGATTCAGGAATACAGATCCCACATTCACCAGACTCTCTGATCCAGAGACACTACCCTACCTGCTAGGGGAGCACAGAGACTGCTGCACACTCAGTACGTCATGACCTGTTACCGTAAGAGGGACAGTGAGTGACCATACCACACACACACACACACACACACACACACACACACACACACACACACTATGCACACACACACACACACACACACACACACATGTTCTTATTCCTTTTATTTATTGATTGATTATATTGAATAAGTGGCGATTACAGAGGGAATAAGAGAAAAAGAAAGAAAGTAAGAATTACACCACCTTTCAAATTATTATGCTTATTGGATTAAGTGTCAAAGATTTAATTTTAAGCTTTTCAACTAAACTCATGGATGGTATTGTGTCTTAGAGCTCTTTGGGTCACTGAAATCAATCTCAGACACCTATTATAATTAGTTTTCCTGGTGAGCCCAATCAAAGGAAAACTACTTAAGGATGTTCCACATTATTAAGCAGGCCACAGGTTTCACACAATATGGGAAAGAAAAAGGATCAAATAGTGCAATGCCTTAGACAAGGTATGAAAACATAAGACATTTCACGAAACCTTAAGCAGGATCATTGTACTGTGAAGAGATTTGTAGCTGATTCAGAGCACAGACGGGTTTGTGCAGATAAAGGTATAATGAGGAAGGTTTCTGCCAGACAAGTTCATCGGATTAAGACAGCAGCTGCTAAAATGCCATTACAAAGCAGCAAACAGGTATTTGAAGCTGCTGGTGCACCTGGAGTCCTGCGAACCTCCAGAGGCTTGCAGTTGTGCATAAACCTGCTATTTGGCCACCCTTAACCAGTGCTCACAAGCAGAAACGGCTGCAGTGGGCCCAGACATACATGAAACCCTGGATGGTCCAGGTGGATGGAGTAGTGGTTGGTGCATGGCCACCCTGTCCCAACAAGGCTGCAACATCAGCAAGGGGGTGGTGAAGTCATGTTTTGGTCTGGAATCATGGGGAGAAAGCTGGTAGGCCCTTTTAGGGTCCCTGAATGTGTGAAAATGACCTTGATAAAGTATATAGCATTTCTGACCACTTTCTTCCATGGTACAAAAAGAAGAACCGTGTCATCTGTAGCAAAATCATCTTCATGCATGACAATGCACCATCACATGCTGCAAGGAATAATGTGTCGTTGGCTGCAATGGGCATAAAAGGAGAGAAACTCATGGTGTGGCCACCACCCTCCCCTGACCTCGACCCTACTGAGAACCTTTGGGGTATCCTTAAGCAAGGGATCCATGAGGGTGGGAGGCGGTTTACATCAAAACAACAGCTCTATTCCGACATCCTGCAAAGAAATTGAAGCAGAAACTCTCCAAAAACTCACCAGTTCAATGGATGCAAGAATTGTGAATTTGATATCACAGAAGGTGTCCTGTGTTAACATGCAACTTGGCCTGTTAAGATATTTTTGATTGAAATAGCTTTTGATTCAGTAAATGTGACCTCTTAATGCTGCAAATTCAACAAACGACCATTTTCAGTTCTTTACAACCTATAAAATGTTTAAAAACTCTGTTGTGCATAATAATTTGGAACAGTGCAATTTGAAAGGCTAAAGCTAAAACATTGATGATTAAACAACATGGAGTGTAGGTTATTCCCCTGGTATCTGGAGTCGAGGTCTTAGAACACCGATTTTCAGAAAGTGGACATGAACTCTAATACTTACTGAGGCGTCTGTGTGAACAGTAATCTGAGGAAGTTACTCTGCAGAGTTATTAGACTCAGACTTCCTTATAAAGCACAGTGTGTTCAGTAAAAGTCAGATTGGGTTCATATCAAATCACCGCACATCAGATCATATTTACACCCTACATAACCTGAATGACTTTTGATACCATTTATTACAATGAAACAATTTAAGGGTCTTGAAAGTGGTGCAGGGGGCAAAACATATGACATCATTAAATCCATCTACACGAACATAAGTGTGGTATAAAGACGGACAACAAAAGGATCTTTTCTCCGGAGTGAGGAGTGAGACAAGGCTCCTGATTAAGACCAACTTTAATCAACTTTTATATTAATTAATACACCCATCAAAGGAATAGCTGCACCAGAAGGAAGTGTGGGATTGCAGAGCTGTTGGGAAGGAAGATAAAGGTTACCAGGAACAATAAACAATGATAAATTTAGACTGATATATTACTAACACAACATGCCAGACATCTCAGCATGGAATTGTAGAGGTTCCTAATGGAGTCCTGTGATAATCCATCCCATGCAGCTTGAATATCCTCACACAGTTCCTGCAGATTTGTCATGGTGCTGGCACTAACAGGATGACTCATGGAGAGCATCAGTGCTTGATGATATCACATGATAAAATAGTTCCGAGCTCTGAGACTGATCTCAGTATGTTCTGCTTCGTTTACACATCTTTCTGTGAACCGTGTACAGAAACAGGAGCTACTTTACATGCGTTTCATGGTTAGATGATTATATGAGGCTTCCTAGTTTACCTGTTTCCAGTACAGTAATTTAGAATCTCAGAAACACCCTCCAGAGTTTATTACTCTTTAACCATGTGTATTTTAGACTGAATTTTTAAAAAGCTGATATTACTTAAGTAGGACATAGTAGGACGCACACATATCTGCCCGTACCTGATTGTGTCCAGTCTGCAATGTGGGTCCTCCAGTCTAGCAGAGAGCAGCTTCACTCCTGTATCTCCTGGGTGGTTGTAGGACAGGTCCAGTTCTTTCAGGTGTGAGGGGTTTACACTCAGAGCTGAAGCCAGATAAGAACAGCCTTCCTCTGTAACCATACAACCAGATAACCTGCAGAGAGGAGGAGGACAAAGAGGGAGACAGATGAGATGTGGCACCAACTTCGTATCCTATTCTCTATTAACAGCAAACTCTTGGCACCTGGATGCTGGAATATCTTTGGTCAAAATGTTAAAGAATTCCAAGCAATTTGTGAAAGCCTGGAGTTCAGCCAAGAATAAATCCTAACCCTCACTAAAGAAAACAAAACTCTGTAGCATTCCCTCAATGAACTCACAATGCAACTTTCATCAGTTACAAAAGAAAAACAAACAAATGAAAGAAACAATCCTGGACTTACAAGCACAGAGCATGAGAGACAACATTGCTCTGGTATTCCCGAGCACACACCGGAAAATCCAGAGGATGTTCTAAAAGATTTCAGGATCAACAATCTCACAACAATCAACTTCATCTATTACATTCAACTGAGCACACCGTTTAGGAGGAAAGAAGCAATCAAATAAGAGACTATGACCTATCATTACCACTATAAACATCAGGAGTAAAGGAAAAGAACTTAAAGGCAAGGATCTCGGAATTGCCGGAAGCCATAAAGGAAGCAAAAAGTCATTTCTGTTGACAAATTACATGTTGACGGCCGGTTATTCTCTTTCTCTCTCTCTCTCTCTCTCTCGACTGTGTGTAGGTGTACGTATGTTTAAATGTGTATACATATGTATATGGATGTGTGTGTGTGGAGCATTTTTTTCCTCCCTCCCTGCTCCTTGCTCTTCCCCTTGTCCCTTAAAGTTGTTGTTTTAAGTCATAAAAGCCTTAAAGTCATGTATTATAGTTTTTTTTCCCCTTTTTATTTCTCTTCTCTTTTTCTCCTTTCAAAGTTGCTACTCTGGACATCCTTTTTATTTTTTTAATTATTATTGTGTATTAGTGTGTATATATTCTTCCCTTTTTTCTATCCTACCAAGATTAACTTAAGTACAAGAACACACATTAGAAAGACCAATCAGACCAGAGGAAATCTGTGACGCTCTCTGTAAGATGTCTAATAATAAAGCACCTGGTCCTGATGGCTTCCCCTCTGATTTTTATAATCATGACTCGTTCCACTTTTCAACAGAATGATAGAGGAAATTAAACATAACATGAGACTGAAAACTGAAATGAATACTGCCACAATCTCACTTCTCCTCAAACCTAATAAGATCCTACTGTACCCTCCAGTTATCACCCATTATCACTCATTAACACAGACACAACACTTCTAAGTTACACCCTGGCAAACAGACTGGATACAGTCATCCCTTCACTCATACATCCTGACCAGACAGACTTCATCAAAGGACGACACTCAACCACTAACATGCACAGACTACTTAACCTGATACACATCGCTACACAAATCAGAAACCGCAATAATCACATTAGACACAGAGAAATCCTTTCATAAAGTCAACTGGAAATTTCTGTTTGCTACATTAAATAAAGTGGGATTTGGAGAATCATTTACAGATCGGATTAAAATTCTTTATAGTGCACACAAGACCACAGTCAATACTAATGGACTGATAACACCAAGTTTCACACAGCACAGAGGTACTAGGCAAGGATGTCCTCTCTCCTCTCTCGTTTTCAAATTTGTCAATTTTTCAATTATGTACATTACTAAATTGGTGTAATATTCCATGATTTTTGACTTGAAGGCAAAAGGGAAAACATACTGATACAATGTACGTCCAGTTCCGGTGAGAGAACGCTGTGCGCAACTGAGCTGCCGCTTCTCACTGAACTTTTTCTGAACCTTTTGTGAACTTTTTTTCCTCCACTAACTTTTCCGCCAAGTTTCCCTCCATCCCCTTTAACTACGTTAATGCTTTTTGCTGGACCTGGCTAGTTTCTCGATGTTTATATGGACCTGTAGTCCGCTGACACACAAAGACTGCTTGCATCCTGCTTTATCGGTGGATTGCTTACTGCCTACTTACCGGCTTCTGTGACTTCTGCTGGCTGCTCACTACTGCTCTTCGTCATCTCATCATCTACCGGCGGACTGTCCATTGTCTGCTTGCCGGCTCTCTCTTACTGGTTGCCTACTGCTGTACGCTGCTGCGAGCCCTCTCCTCTATTCCCACACCACTACAGGCTGCAACTGTGGTGAGTGAGTAAACTCATTCCGCTGCATGTGCTTAGCTGGCCTATTGGTGCATTTTCATACACTCGGCTGCCTGCTGTTAAAACTATATTCGTAAAACCACACTATTTAAACCTCCCTTGCTTTGTCTAATCTCTCAGCAGCTTTTTAGGAGTTTTTTTTTGTATACAACATTTTCAGGAGTTTTCACATCCCACTTCATGGCCCTCCTATCCTAGAAAGCTGTTCCACCTCATCAGGCTACGATGATGCTTATAAGAACACTGTCCACTGTACTGTGGTAGAAGCTGGTCAGTGCCGTATGATTCACAATTCTTTACAGTGCACACAAGGCCCCAGTCAATACTAATGGACTAATATCACCAAGTTTCACACTGCACAGAGGTACTAGGCAAGGATATCAAGTCAAGTCAAGTCAACATTTATTTATATAGCGCTTTTTTACAACAGATGTTGTCACAAAGCAGCTTTACAAAGAATCTGGAGCCCCCAGTGAGCAAGCCAAGGGCGACAGAGGCAAGGAAAAACTCCCTCAGTTCAAAAGGAAGAAACCTTGAGAGGAACCAAGACTCAAAAGGGGAACCCATCCTCCTTGGGTCAACACCACATTGCAGGACAAGCAAAGGAAAGGAGTGAAGATAGAGAAATAAAAGTCTGATTAGTCTGTAATTAATTATCCTATCATCTCTCCCCTCTCTGTAGGACACAAACTGTAGAACACAAAGTCTGTCTATATGCAGATGGCATTTACTATTTCTGCAAAAATATCTCATGTCAGTTCCTGAAACTATACAAATCATATAGTTATATTCTTAAAAAATCTAATTCTTCTATCAACTGGACCAAACTAACTCTAACCCTGTTTCAAAAACTTATCATAATTTCCTGGTGGAAATTGTACAAGATCACAAATACCAAACTTTCACCTATTAAATACTCACCTCTATGGCACAAGCCTGCCACCAAAAAATCACTAACTCTGAACAAATGGAAGGAAAAGGTATAATACATATGCATCATATATTACAGAACAATAATTTTACTACTATCTATTAACAACCAGCTCAGACACAGGGCCTTGATAGTAACTAGATCTATTTTAAATCTAACAATTAAGGACAAAAAAGCATATTACACCTCACTCTGTCAAATTCAGAATTTCTCAAAATGTCTTCCTCAAACAGACTATTATCTAAAACGTATAAATTCCTATCTAAAACAGACCAAGTAATCTCAGTACCAGTGGCAAACTGGCCAAATGCCTCTCAGTCACTCCAACTGCTGACTTCTGGATGCACATTCTTAAAAATATGTTTAACATGACTAACAACACTAACCTTCACCTTATACAGTATAAAGTCATTCACAGGGTGCACTACACGGGGCAAAATATATTTTAAATGGGAATAGAGTAGAGTAGACTCTGATATCTGTACACGCTGTTCATTAAACACCTCAGACAACTATATACACACACTATGGTACCGCACCCCCACCCAACACATCTGGCAAGGTGTTATATCAACCCACCGCCCTGTCACCATCACTCTGTCTGCAGGAGACACATCAGCAATCACTTTAAACAAGGAAAAAATTAAAGCACTGTTGGGGGCGCTAACCATCGCCAAGAAAACTATTTTGATGAACTGGACATCAAGGAAAAAAAAATCAGCATAAATTAATAGAAAACTTCCTAACAGAACATATATCAATGGAAACAAACTCAGCAACTATTAAAAACACCACTCAGGAAAAAAACAATACGGAAAAACTTGGTCAACACTTAACAGACTCTTAGAGCAGTGACGGTTTTAGCTCTCCATAGTCAAAATGAAAAATAGAACACTTTATCAACACTAACAGAAGCATTATGTAACTACAATTATAATTTATAAATGGTATTGTTATTAATAAAGATTAATTAGACCTCTGAAGGGTGGGGGGTGTTGTATTATACAACATAATCAAAGGAAACTGACTGCATATCTGCATATTTAAAGAGTATTAATGACAAAAAGAGAAATAAGTCTGCAGTGTGTTTCAGTGTGTTCAAAGTGCTAATCAAATGCAGCTGATTCATTATATTCATGCTTAACTCATGATTTTAAGTATGTTATTATGTACATGTGGCATAAAAGTTTATTTAGAAAAATATGTTACATACATAAATATATAAAATACATAATAAAGACACAGCAGTTCACTAATCCTATGTAACTTCCTCTTTTGCAGTCTATATTTTATTTTCCTTAAATTCTTATTACACAAATTTCCCCAGATTATACAAGTCCTGAAGAGTGAGTAGCTTACTTACACTTACCAAAATTAATAATGAAAAATACTCATCAACGAACATACCATAGGAATAACATTTAAATAAACCAGTAACATTTTTAGTTTTTATGGGTGGGACCAGCGATGTGAGAAATGAATGATACTGCAGATCTTCTGGAAGTTCTAGATATGATGCTGAATGTGAGTAGCTAAAGAATTAAGTTTCTGTCAGCTGTTATAAACTGAATACAGCAGCAGGCTTTCTCTCTGGACTTTATTAAAGCAGACACTGAAAAACTATGATGATATATACTAACAACATTTCTGTTACATACTTACCACTGCATGCTTAGAGTGATAATAAGCACCAGGAAGACATCTCACATACAAGGAAGACTTCTCACCTGAGGATCTCCAGTTTACAGTGTGGACTCTTCAGTACAGTGGAGATCAGCTCTGCTCCTAAATCCTGCAGGTCATTGTTACTGAGGTCCAGCTCTTTCAGGGAGGAGTTTACAACGTGTACAGCTGATCTCTGATTTTCACAAGACTTTCTCCCAATATTACAGGACTGTAATCTGCAAAGAGAGAACACATCTTACAACATGAGAAAAAGCAGTTATTGCATATCATGATGAGAGAAAATATAGCTTCAAATGATCCTGCATACTTGTAGTTTATTAAGATGGTTATAATAAGGGGTCAGAAGTATAAACGGTATATACATGTCCGTTTCTCACAAAGCCGTTCAGGATTAATATTAATATACATTCAGTACAGTGCCACTGTAAGCAACTACAGTACTGTAACTTATGTTTGCGTATTTGTTACCATGTATATGTGGAATATATGTTCTATGCCCTGTATATACCCTGCATCTCTCATCTACCTCAGCCTTATCATAGTGCTATATGGAAATGTGTACATCTGGATATATCATAGTTTTTATTCATAACTTTATATTACTATTACTAGTGTCTTTATTCTTGGAAATGCACCAGCACTCTCTAGAAAGCAGTTGTGTGAGAATGTGTCACACTTCGGGGTTCCCCTCTCATCTCCAACCTCCCGGACTCCATTCCCCACAATTCACCACCCAGTGACACCATCGTCACGTGTACGCCGTCAATGATTTTAGCATTTAATAAACTTAACAGCTTGCTTAAAATAATATACTACGTTATAGTACTATATAATTTCAACATAACATTAAAAAAGTACAATGAAATACGGGTGGTAGCAGGAATTGGGGTTTATTATAGCAGTGGTATCTTTGAAGACTTATTAATTAAAACATTTCTGCCTTATATACTGCTAGGTAATGACATGTATGACTAATCCCTGCTCCTAATGCTATGACTGTATTTGGCTGTCTTTGTAAACAAAATTAAAACATTCATGAAAAGCTGAAATACCCAGTGCTTTATTCTGTTTCAGTAGTTGTGTTAATCTGTTATTAGTCTCAGCACCAGATTTCTGCTGTTGTCAGGTTTACTCAGTTTCCCAGCACAGTCATGTTGGGAGGAATATATTTTTATGTCGCTTTATCTCTCTCACAATCTCTAATCTAGGGATTTTCTTTTAAGTGTATGATAAGAACTCATTAAAACATCTTTTGGAAGTGAGAAGACATGTTGGTGAAGCACCACATAACAAGAAAAGAAAGAAATCTCACCTGAGTATCTCCAGTTTACTGTGTGGACTCTTCAGTACAGCAGAGAGCAGNATCTCACCTGAGTATCTCCAGTTTACTGTGTGGACTCTTCAGTACAGCAGAGAGCAGGTCTGCTCCTGAATCCTTCAGGTCACTGTTACTGAGGTCTAGCTTTTTCAGAGAGGAGTTTACCAGCAAAGCTGATCTCAGATGTTCACAGGATTTTTTCCCAATTTTACAGGAAGGTAGTCTACAAAAAATGAACACATATGTTCCAACAGTTAAAGGAAATTAGAAATGATTTATATCATGATGTTAGACAATACTTATACAAATTAAATTATATTGTGTAATTTGTAGCTTCTTGGGTGGGTCCACTAAGGGACAGAATGATAAATAATTTAGCACTGTATTTTCTTTTTTACTATCAAAAAATAGATTATGTTTTATTACAGTATTCCGTCAGGAAAAGTGATTATAAGCAGCTACAGCAGTTTAACTCACTTTCACTTTTATTGTCATGTGTATGTGTTAGCTAATTTACATACATTTAATCACACAAAAAGATAGAACGGCTCACTAATCCTGTTAATCTGCTACTTAATTAATCTCCCCTAAACTCCAATTTCTTGTCAGTTTTTTGTGGTGTTTTTTGTAATGCTTTCAGCCACTATTGTCAAATCCTGGTGAGCCATGGCACTGGATAGCTACATACTCTATCTAATTTAAAGTAACCTCAGTAATAACAGCTAATGTGAAATAGTGGTTCGTATTCCTGATCCTGAGGGGAGCAGAGGTACTCCAGTTCCAGGATGAGGAATCACGGCAAAGAGGGCATGGGTTACAGTAGAGTGAATGCTTTCACTTGTTTACTACTGCTGTCAAATGAACTTGGGGATACCTGGTAAAGGGATACCTTGAACTAAACCTTCAATTAGACCTCTATATTTGAACATCTGAGCTGGGTATTATATATACTGAACATCTCTGCTGTAAGCTGTATGACTGTTTCAGCTTTACCTGGACATTAGCTGCTACTCTCACTACCTGCACTGTACACTATTATATATACATCTGCTGTTTACAACCACACACTTAACTGTACACCTGGCTACCCCAACATACCCTACTTCCAATATGTACACTTAACACTGTATTGTATTTCACTTTACTGCATATGCTAACTGCTGTTTACACCGCAAGGTAGTTCGTGATTGATGGAATAACAAGTAGCGATGACATCATGAGGAGCTGGATAGTGGAAATATAGTTCGGAGCATTGGAGGTAGAAGAAGAACCTGGAAGCGTGACAGTGAATGGCTTGTTATATTTATTATGTATCTTTTGTTCTTCTGGGCCACATAAATAAAGAATGACTGGAAAATGATCATGAAAATTTTAATTCTGACTGTTTTTGTACATAAAACCCACACAAAAGTGTAATTTTGAGAAATATGATATAGGTTGTTTAAGATTTTGAATTAAGGTTCTGGGGTGAGTTTCCCAAAAGCTTTGTAATGCTAAGCAGTTTGTTAACTAGTGCTTAAGATTTGTCGTTAATTAAAAAGTGTTTCCCAAAACCGTAGATGACTAAACAACTACGTGAACTCCCTCTCAAATTAACAAGTAACCCGACCTGCTCGTTATTCACCAAGTACTTCTTAAAATGGATTCTGCATGCAGTTCAGCCCTTAAAAGCTAGAGTCCGTCAGTCTGAGGGAGAGGGCGAAGAGATCAACAAGTTCTAGAA
>JAVGWN010001857.1:0-11817 GCA_034552555.1 Semaprochilodus insignis | reverse complement strand
TTTTTTTTAGACAGCTTCCATTTTAGACTTGGCTTTGGAAACGGGCATTCTCTGCTGTGTGGTGGTATGAGATGTTGCTTAAACAGATTCCCTTCAGTGCCCATAAAAATGAAGGGATCAATTCGAGTACGTATGTTCTACATCTCTGTGCTCTTGTAAGCTTATTCCTTGTCAAGAACGTTCTCCTCAAGATCACAAGTCCATCCTTTGTGCTTTTACCGTAGAGAAAGACCCAATTTGTCACCTTATGTGTATTTACATCACCTCTGGTCCCACAAGATTATAGACATAGTGGCAAAAAGGGCTTACATCTATCTAGCAGAAGGAAATACCATATATATTTCAGGACTGGACTTGTTGCACAGGTGGCATCCTATCATGGTAGTACGCTGGGATTCAGCTCCTGAGAGCGACCCATTCTTTCAGTAATGTCTGTAGAAGCAGTCTGCATGCCTAGGTGCTTGGTTTTATACACCTGTGGCCATAGAAGTGATTGGAACACCTGAATTCAATGATCTGGATGGGGGAGTGATTACTTCTGGCAATATAGCGTATGTTGTAGCTTCATTATGAACGTAAGCTTTAAATAATGTAACGGTAGCTGGAGAACTGCTAATAAATGGGGCTTAAAATTAAGTTATTCTCAGGGTCTTACGTGGTGGTCAGCGCTGATCCGTCCACCCATTTCCATTCTCCCTCATTTTCAATGTCTGTCAGACCGATCCAAGACTGATCACTGCCCAGCTTTCCTGCAATGAAGTCCTGCATTTATAACAGTAACAGAGATAGTTAAGATAGATAGCAGAGATAATGTAATAGCATGCAGAACTAAAGGAAAGTAGTTTGATGAGTAGATCTCTGTCTCTCTCTCTGTCTCTCTCTCTCTCTCTCTCTCACCTGTTCGTCTCTGCTCTTTATGATCACCAGGTCTGCTCCTCTCTGTCTGCAGGCCTGTCTGCTCTCACTCCAGCTCTTCTTCTCAGTAGAGATGTAGTAAAGACTGGAGCTGTAAAACGTCCAGCCCTCCTGCAGTGCCTTCACTACAAAGTCAACAGACAGAAAACATGTGTCTGCCACTCACATATTCAGATCAAAGCACTGATAACCATTCAGCATTAGTAAGGTTCACTGCAGAGTGGCTAATAAGACAATACAGTATTTATTTTCTTTTATTGATTATTTTCAGTATTTATTTCAGTATCAGCAAAGAATGAATGATATTTTTGTCCAATATGTTTGCTGAGTTAAGTACACTGCTCAAAAAAATAAAGGGAACACTTTGAAAACACATCAGATCTCAATGGGAAAAAAAATCATGCAAAATATCTTTTCTCATATGGACTGGGTAATGTGTTAGGAACGAAAGGATGCCACATCGTTGATGGAAATGAAAATGATCACCCTACAGAAGGTTGAATTCAAAGACACCCTGAAAATCAAAGCGAACAAAATGATGCAGCAGGCTGGTCTATTTAACCGAAATTCCATTGCAGCAACTCAAAACGGTACTCAGTAGTTTGTATGGCCTCCACGTGCTTGTATGCAATGTCGGGGCATGCTCCTAATGAGACGACGGATGGTGTCCTGGGGGATCTCCTCCCAGATCTGGACCAGGGCATCACTGAGCTCCTGGACAGTCTGAAGTGCAACCTGGCAGCGTCGGATGGACCGAAACATAATGTCCCAGAGGTGTTCTATTGGATTTAGGTTAGACAAGCCGGTGGGCCTTCATCCTCCAAAAACTGCCTGCATACTCTCGCCACACGAGGCCGGGCATTGTTGTGCACCAGGAGGAACCCAGGACCCACTGCACCAGCGTAGGGTCTGACAACGGGTCCAATGATTTCATCCCAATATCTAATTGCAGTCAGGGTGCCGTTGTCTAGCCTGTAGAGGTCTGTGCGTCCTTCCAGGGATATGCCTCCCGAGACCGTCACTGACCCACCACCATACCGGTCATGCTGAATGATGTTGCAGGCGGAATAATGTTCTCCACAGCGTCTCCAGACCCTGTCACGTCTGTCACATGTGCTCAGGTAAAACCTGCTCTCATCTGTGTAAAGCACAGGGCACCTGTGGCGGATCTGCCAATTCCGGTGTTCTGTGGCAAATGCCGATCGAGCTCTACGGTGCTGGGCAGTGAGCACAGGGCCCACTACAGGACGTTGGGTCCTCAGGACACCCTCATGAAACCTGTTTCTGATTGTTTGTTCAGACACATTCACAGCAGTGGCCTGCTAGACTTCATTTTGTAGGGCTAAGGACCTTCTACGGCCTTGTCCAGCTCTCCTAGAGTAACTGCCTATCTCCTGGAATCTCCACCATACTCTTAAGACTGTGCTGGGAGACACAGCAATGGCACGTATTGATGTGCCATCCTGCAGGAGTTGGACTACCTGTGCAACCTCTGTAGGGTCCAGGTACCGCACCATGGTACTAGTAGTGATGCTGACCCAAGCCAACTGCAAAACTAGTGAAGAGTCAGTCAGAAAAGATGAGGAGGGACAAAATGTCAATGACCTCCACCTTTTAAACCATTCCTGTTTTGGGGGGTGTCTCCTTGTTGCTCCTCTAGTGCACCTGTTGTTCATTTCATTAACACCAAAGCAGCTGAAACTGATTAACAACGCCCCCCCCTACTACTTAACTAACCAGATCAATATCCCAGAGGTTGAACTGAGTTGATGTTATAATCTGATTAAAAGGTGTTCCGTAAATTTTTTTGAGCAGTGTAATATAGTAATATATGTAGAGAATGTGTAGATGAGATTATTATTATTATTATTATTATTATTATTATTATGTGGTTTGTTTTCACTTTCCTATGACATGTATGTAAGACAAAATTCTGCTAAATAAATACTGACCAAATTAGTGATGATCAGCAGCTTTACCTGTAAAAATATTGACAATAACTTCCCAATAATTAGTGACTATTTTGACTGCAGCACTGACGGGAATATTAAGAACATGTTCTCTCCTGACGGTAGGACGGACTACATGACTACAGTGATGGTTTGAGCTTGTACAGTGTGCTGTGCACTGACTGCTCAAGAAGCAAAACCACATTCTATTGTATCTAACACTGAATATGCTTTTGAGGGTTTTAGTACAGTGATTAGCGTAGCCGCAGGCAGGTTGGTTCAACACTGATAGGAAATTTATGGTATTGTGTTATAAATAAGTAATTCATTAAGATGTTCATAGACACTACTAATGTAAATGAAACTGTAAATATAATGCAGTTGAACTAATCTGTAGTTAAATATAGTTAAATTATACATTTTAAGTTGTAAATGTGCCAACTTACCTAAAGAAGTGTATTTCTCCTGAAGGTCATCCATTTTACTTTTTACACTAGTGCAGCTCGACTCCAACTGATTTTTGTCTTTAGCCAGTTTTGTGTAACTGGTCTGTAACTGGTCTCTNCTGGTCTCTCTCTATAGTCAGGTTGGTGTTACTGGTCTGTAACTGGTCTCTCTCTATGGTCAGGTTGGTGTTACTGGTCTGTAACTGGCCTCTCTCTGTTGTGAACTTGAACCACAGCACTGCGATGACAGCCAGCAGGAGAACACACAGCAGCCCCAGACACCCTGCAGTCAGTCTGTAGTGCCCTGAAAACAGGTACATACAGATTTACTTAAAAACAAATCATTATTTGTTGTCAAAGTAAAATGAGTGATGGTGGACACGCCAGTATGTTTCTGTGAGTATGTTTCCCTCGTTTCAATACTGACGTCATCACAACCTCGTCCGCTGGCCTTGTCCTCTCCCCTCAAGGGATCCAGCATCATCTAAAGGGCTGTTACTTGATTGCACTGCTCCCCCACCTCTGCCACCTCTGCTCTAACTTCCCTAGCCTCTCCTGCTGACCAGATCCCTGTTTGGGTTCTTTAGGTGGTTCCTCTAATAATGGTGATCCATGTGTTCTTGTTACAGGACGCTTCCTTAAAGAACATCCTTCACTGCCACCAGCAAACCTGTCTCTGCCTGACTTGTATCTCCCAGAACATCTGTTCAATCATTGGGCAGGTTTTGGGGCTTGTGCTCACATCACAACACGGTGAGGTGTTCCACTCCAGGCAGGCCTGGGTAGCCTTTGTAGCTCCAATCTGGATGTGTCTCAGACTGGGCTGCAGACATGTGATGTAACTCACTCACTGGTACAGTATTGGGAATGAATATGAATGAATATGCAGCATCAGTCACTGGATTCATCAGGAAGTGTGTGGATGATGCGACACAAACAAAGCAAATTCACACTTCCAAACCAAAAACCATGGATGAACAGTTACACCCACCATCTGCTCAAAGCACGTGATGCAGCCTGATCCAGGTGATCACTGATTACAAGAGCAAAGTCAGAACCCCAGTGACCACAGACGCCTCTCTCCCAGCTGAACTGAACAACTTCTATGCCTGCTTCAAGACCACTACTCAGGCCCAGTCCTCCATTGTCTTGCCCCCCGCCACAGAGGAGCCACCACTCATACTGGCTACAGATGAGGTCAGGAGAGCACTGATGAGGGTTTCAACCTGGAAAGCTGTGGGTCCAGATGGCATTTCAGGGCGGGTACTGAAAGCTTGTGCCAACCAGCTGGCCTCCACCTTCACAGACATCTTCAACCTTTCCCTGGCACAGTCTACTGTTCCTGTCTGCTTTAAAGCCACAACCATTATCCCAATCCCAAAGAAATCCATCATCACATGCATGAACGACTACGGTCCCATCGCTCTCACACCCATAGTGATGAAGTGCTTCGAGAGACTAATCCTGTCTCACATGAAGAGGACCCACATCAGTTCGCCTACTGTGCGAACAGATCTACTGATGACGCAGTCTCCCTGGCAATGCACACTGCGCTCAACCACCTGGACAGCACAAACTCATATGTAGGAAAGCTGTTTATCGACTTCAGCTCTGCCTTCAACACAGTCATCCCCACCAGGCTCGTCCACAAGCTAAGCACACTTGGAATAAGCAACACATTGTGCAGCTGGATCATGGACTTCCTCACCTGCAGACCACAGTGTGTTAGGATAGGTGAACACACCTCACCCTCCCTCACACTCAGCACAGGATGTCCCCAAGGCTGTGCTCTCTCCCCAATGTTGTATACTCTGTACACCCACGACTGCATCACAACCCACAGTTCCAACACCATCATCAAGTTTGGTGATGACAATAATCGGCAACATAACCAACAATGAAGAGGGCCCATACGGAGAGGAGGTCAAGCTCCTCACAGAGTGGTGTGCCGCCAACAACCTCTCCCTCAACGTCAGCAAAACCAAAGAGCTGAGGCCTTACACCGATTTCCACACCCTGCCACTGACCAGGTAAACCAATCCAGCTTCAGATTATGACCCTGCAGCCAGGGGAACCCTAAGACTAGCTGTTGCTCTGGGGCCTGTGTGAGCAGAAATTGTATTTGCTCTAAGTGCTGATCCAGTTGCAGGGTGACGGACCGGGTCTGTTGGTTGATCTGTCCTGACCCAAAAGGACGGCCATCGATGGCTGAGATGGACACTAGAACATCCAGGTGAATTAGGGGCATCTAGAGGGTCCTGTTTAATCTATATTATCCCTCCCAATAGCATTGCAATTTGACACTTCCTTCTGGGTGCATGATTTTCAATATGAGTAGCGAACTGGATTTTCATCTTTGGAGGAAGAAAGCAAGTCAACATTTCTTAAACTGTTTTGTATTTATGTTTTTGAAGAGAAGTAAAAACCAGAGTAAATACAGAGAGTCCAGCGCACAGTGTAAACCAAAATCGGGGTCAAACACAACAGAATAGGTTTCATTTCTGCTTTCTGTCCCTGTACCATCAGCCACTCAACTTCGTTTTCTCAGAGTCAAGCCTTTATCATCTTAACTTGTGTCAGTAAAGCTTCTGTTAGTCAAAACTCAACCTGTTCTGTGGTAAACAGAGCTAGCACCATGCTAGCTAAGCCAAGTCATGGCTGCAGCTAATCTCTCCTGGTTTAACAGAGCTGTTTGACATTTAGAAACTGGTGTTAGACGGCAGCTTTAATATTTAATGAGTGGTGTGTCATTATGTAAAACCACTGAACGATTCTGTTGCCCCAAGTACGGTTAGCTAACCATGCTAAGAAAACTGGTCTCGGCTTGGTTTGTAAGTATTCCATGCTAAACAGTATCAGGGTGGAAAAGCCACTGGATAAGTTACCCTCCGAGCTCAATACCGCTCACCCTTGCAGTGGCACAGAGGCCAAAATGTCTGATACGGCACTAAAACACATAGTAACAGATAAATAACAAATACATATGGTAGTTATTACTACAAAATTTAATATTATTTTGCTCTGTCTTTCATTTTACGCTGATTTTGAGTATTAAAAGCAGCTGGTAATAAACACTCAAACTGATATTAAAGTTAAAGTCTATCTTGCTGTGTATCAGAGTTTTAGCACTCTGCATAAAACCAGGATTGCAGAAAACCAATAAAAGCAATGTCTGCCGTATACTAATCATGTATTTTCACTCATTAATAAGCATTAAAATGAACCACCATGTAAATTCTTTCATTGTCAGCCTAGGACCTGAATAGCCTACACCAATACTGACAACTTTTTACAGGGCAGTTTTTGATCAAAGATTAAAGATGAAGCCAAATTCATAAAGATATATAAGTTCTGTAAGCATTTACATGTCAAGTAATGCAATGTGAGTAGCACATATTGGGTGTGTGTGGTAGGCTCATGTAAATACTTTATAACTGTAATTAAATTTGACCAAAATAGCAAAATATTTGTATATATATTGATTATAAATGTAGAAACTGCACTCGCTGGAGTCCCAGATATTTACAGGCCCAACCAGTGCCCTAGCATGATATGGCACAAAGCTAAATAAACCTGTTAGTTGTGATGCCTTATCTTATTAAGATATGAATCTGACTCATTTACCACACAGGAATGGTTAACAGAACATTATCTTTGGTTAAAGCTGGTTAATGTTGTGTGCTAGTGTGGGTCCATGGAACTATATGACATAGTAATACACGAGTAAGTAAAAACCCCATGAGGACTCACCTCTGTACTGAGGACCTGCTGTAGGTGAGGGACAGGTTTGGTCCACTTTCCCAGCATTTCTAACGTCTATATTCTTGTTACTTCTGGCCTCTGTCATTTCTGTATTATCCTGATTGGGGTAAATGTCTTCATATGAATGTCCACTGGCATCTGAATTTCTTCTGTTGTCTGCAGTTATTTCTACATTTGCATAAACATCCTCCGTCATATCCATTTTGTTCTGTCTGATGCTAACTTTACTGACTCTGAGAACACTAAAAGTGACCCTGCATGTTCTGCATTTCAGCTTAACGCTTCTACTGGCAGGAAGTCACAGCAGAATATCTGCACCGTGATGAACTTTGAACTCAGAAACAAATGCATTTTTATGAAGAACAAAGTTTTCTAACATGAATGTATGATTTATTGCTATTTCTATAAAATGATAGTCATGTCTCAACTTTAACACTGTTAACTGTTACACTGAACGTTTTTGTAACAGGCAAATCCTCTGTAAAGACTTAATAAACATACTCCAAAGATTTTAACATAATAACAATAATATCCAAAATATTGTGAGAGCTAGTTTCGGTCACCAGAGAGCCATCAGACTCTTATTGCTGGTATGAATGTTGCTCATGTGCACGGGAGCTCCGCCTCTTCCGTTGGTGGCTGACCTGAGTTTGCAGAAGGACAATTGGTTGCATGTGGGATATCAGCAAGCCCATGAACCCTCCTACCAATAACCCTCCTGGTTGACAGGGCATCAACTGGTGCAATGTCCTCTCTCGCTACAGCACTGACTCACCCACTGCTCCTCTGCTCACTGTGCAGTCATTTTCACTGTTGTCATGCCTTGTTGTACCTCTAGCCCTGATGCTTTGGCCCCACCATTGAGCCTCTGTGTATTCGCAAACAATGGCCCCATCAGTGAACTTTCCTGTGCTGACACCACCCTCCAGCCTCACCATGGAGGCCGTGCCATCGAGCCTTACCAGGCTTTCTTCAACGTGGAGCTTTGCAGCGTTGATCCCATCATCCACAGCCATGCCTCATGAGCATTAAGAGAACAGTGCTGGCCAGTCGCAGGTCACCACAATATTTTACCTCAAAAGACTTTAATCTAGTGGACAGTTCGCAGGTCACTACCGACACCAGCGAGGCAATTTTTTTCCTCTTTTACGTTTCTGGTTTTAGATTTGGCTTTGGAAATGGGCGTTATCTGCCTTGTATTGGTATCAGATGTTGGTTTAACAGATTCCCGCCGTCAAAGCTTTTAAATATTGTGAGTTTCAAATTTAAATTATGTTTACAGGATCTAACACTAGCTCACTGCTGAGAAACCTCAAAGCTTGACCAAAGTAATGGCGGATGTGGAGAGTGTCTGGATCATGATCGGCCATAATATAATTATCAAATTGGTTTATATACTGTGTTGCTACCACAAGTCAAATAGTTTATTGCCCCTTAGTGGGGAGCCCTTAGTGGCTTAGGCCTCTGGACAGGTGACAATGAAGGGATCAAACTTCTGTATGTACAGTCTACATCCTTGTGTTGTAGCGAAAAAAATTCAAAATGGAAAAATACCCTATGCAGGCTAACCAGCTGGTTAAGCTAGCATTTCAGTTCACGTCGTTACCCAGATTACAGTATGCTTTTGTTTGAGATTGGTGGTTTAGCTGGTGTAAAGGGTTCATATTGTGGAAAACATATGAAAAACTGGGTTTTGAAAAACTGGGTGCTGTTAAATACTGTAACAGTAGCTGGAGAACTGCTAAGTGTAGTTATTCTCATGGTCTTACGTAGTGGTCAGCGCTGACACAGATATAATAACAGAGATATAATAGTATGCTGAGTAGAGCTCTCTCTCTCTCTGTCTCTCTCTCTGAGTAACAGTCCAGCTCTTTTTCCCCTTAGCCCAGGAAAGATGCTTCTGGTGTTGTCTCCTTTCAGGAGTGGCTTGGTATTAGGATTGCAGCAGTCGTAGCCCCTTTCCTGGAGATGTCTGTGTGTGTTGGTCTCAGTCTACACCTTGTGAAGCTCAACCAAGTTCTCAAATCAGCTTTCCTTGATTATTCTCTCAAGGCTGCAACCATCCCTGTTGCTTGTGCACCTTTTCCTACCATATTTACGTTTTCCAGTCAACTTTCCATTAATAGGCTGTGATGAAGTAAACAGCCAGCCTTTTCAGGAATGACCTTCTGTGGAGGGTGTTGATGACTGTCTTCTAAACAACTGCCAAGTCGGTACTGTGGCTCCCATTTCTCCTGATCATCCGGGAGAGTTTCCACACCTAGATTGGAGTCCACCTGTGGTCATTTCAGTTGACTGGACATGATTTGGAAAGAAACACACCTGTCTATATAAGGTCTCAAAGCTAACAATGCATATCGGGGCTAAAACCAAGTCATGAGGAGGAAGGAACTGCCTGTGGAGCTCAGAGGCAGGACTGTGTGGAGCCAAAGATCTGGAGAGGGCTACAAAAGCATTTCTGCTGCGCTGAAAGTTCCCAGGAGCACAGTGGCCTCCATAATTCTTAAATGGAAGAACTTTGGAATAACCAAGACTCTTCCTAGAGCTGGCCACCCCACCAAACTAAGTAATCGGGGGAGAAGAGCTTTGGTAAGAGAGGTGACCATGAACCTAATGGTCACTCTGGCTGAGCGCCAAAGATCCTGTGTGCAGATGAGAGAAACTTCCTCAGTAAAAGACACATAAAACCACCTAACAGACTCTCAGACTGTAAGAAGGAAGATTTTAAAAGTCATGTCCAGAAGAAACCAGGCACTGTTCATCACCTGCCCAAAACCATCATTACACTGAAGCATGGTGGTGGCAGCATCATGCTGTGGGGTTGTTTTCCATTGACTAGGACAGGGAAACCCTAGAGATGATTCGCTCACCCAAGGTAGAGAACTTCTGATGACTCTCTGTTCTGAATTCTGAAGCTGATGTATCACAACATAACTGGTGTAGCTCTGCAGTGAACTGGACCCATCGGACTGTAATGGCAGCCAGCAGGAGAACACACAGCAGCTCAGAGACCCTGCAGCCAGTCTGTAGCATCCTGAAGATGCAGTGATGTGAGACACAGATACACACATGATGTAGTGTACAAGTACTATGCCCTTTCGAATACAGCCCTAGTCCTGTTTTCTGTGTCAGTACTGATGTTTGTTTCTGGCAGTGTTTGAGCTGAAGGGTAGTTAGACTCATGTCGATACATGAGACTTGTGTAAGTTTGCTACATGTTTTAAACATAAATGGAAATAAAATGTGTATATTTCATGGAACTGACCAATTGAATGGTGCTCTGTGAAACGAGTGTGATTTCATCCATTCCAAAATGTCATCATTTTAAACCAACCAGAACATTTGAATAAGATACTTAGATTAGGTTTTGGGCATGAATGGGTTAATTTTTAATAACCTTGTCACAGTAATAATACAGTCATGTTTTGCTCATTAAAAATATGATGACCTGCTTCAATAATGACTTTTACAGTGATACCTGATCATGGTAGCAGGGAGCTACAGTGAGTGAGCCGCACTGAGAGAGTCTCCCATTCACAGGTCATATACTTCTGTGGTTTAAAGCATCAGATTGAATCACTCATTAGTAGGATAGCCCTAGTAGTAGCCCTCTTGTGGTTGTTCACGGCTACTACATTCATGCAGATCTCTTTATCTGTGTATGTGTCTGCACATGTATGATCAAACCAATTCTATACATGGTGATGTGTGTTCAGTCCTCTTCCTTTATGTTTATGTTTGTTTGCTGTTGAGCTGGCTGTATTTTTGTAGGGGAACTCCACCAGGGTTTCCAGATTTCACTAAGTTGGAAACAAAGTCCGGTGGTCCGAGTGGTTTGGTGTGGACTGCTGTTCTAGAGCAACTAACACAGCCACAGTGGTTATGGTGGTAGTGGTGGTGATGGGTAGTGTTTAATAGAAGTGTTTAATGCCTCTAAAGGCATCACAGAAAACTATTACATCATGTGCTTATGAATATGCTGCCTGATGTCTGAGATGCTGTTTTACAATGAGCTCCTAAGAGACACATGCGGGGTGTTGTGAGGCAAAATGGTGTGGCCTGACAGAGTTTAGCATAGTAGTACAGGGTACATGAAAACCTCAGTGACTTACCTCTGCACCAAGGATTTGCTGAATGTGTGGGGGAGGTTTTGTCCACTTTCCCAGCAGTTTTAATGTGTATATTCTCTGCAAGCTCCTTTTGTTGCTTGTGGTCTCGTGCATCTCAGTGTCATCCTCGTTGGTGTAAATGTCTTCATATTGAGGTCCACCGCTGTCTGAACTACTTCTTCTGTTGTCTGCAGTAATTCCTGTGTTTGCATATGTATGATTCCTCATATCCATTCTGCTTTGACTGGTATTAACTTTAATAGATTCTGATAAAAGTGACTCTGCAGGTCTGCTTAATGCTACCGCTGAGCTTCTGTGCTCAACTGCAGTAGTTAACACCCTGGTCTATAAATAGTGATGCTGACCACTTCCTCTGGTCTTGTTGGGCCACAGCGCTCCAAGCTTAAAGAAAGAGAGACACGTTTGTCACTGCTAATTACGTTGTTGTAGTTAGTTTAAGAGGTGTTACAGGCTGGTAGTGCTTTATTGTGCTGTATGTGGGTTATTTAGTGTGGTCACAATGTGCACTATGAAGTGAGGTCATATGGCTAGTGATGACTTGACTTTAGTAGCACTGGATGGTGCTAGAGTAGCACTCTCTTGCTGTCTGTTCAAAACACAGCATTCGCCCATATG
>JAVGWN010001856.1:0-11819 GCA_034552555.1 Semaprochilodus insignis | reverse complement strand
CAGCGATGCCCTGGTCCAGATCTGGGAGGAGATCCCCCAGGACACCATCCGTCGTCTCATTAGGAGCATGCCCCGACGTTGTCAGGCATGCATACAAGCACATGGAGGCCATACAAACTACTGAGTACCATTTTGAGTTGCTGCAATGGAATTTTGTTTAAATGGACTAGCCTGCTGCATCATTTTTTCGCTTTGATTTTCAGGGTGTCTTTGAATTCAACCCTCTGTAGGGTGATCATTTTCATCTCCATCAAACGATGTGGCATCCTTTCGTTCCTAACACATTACCCAGCCCATATGAGAAAAGATATTCTGCATGATTTTTTTCCCCATTGAGATCTGATGTGTTTTCAAAGTGTTCCTTTAATTTTTTGGAGCAGTGTATATAAGATATATACATAGTGTATATATCTTATATGCAGATTATTCTCTTGAACCCTTAGCCTCCATGCCTGTACATTATAGGAAGTTAATTGTATGCTGCATAAGTCAGGAAAGAGCTAAATTACACATATGACACACCTGTGTATCATGTTTGTAGGTTAACCCTTCCATGACTTCTGACACAAACTTGTCATAAACTACATTCTTAGGCTTCTAAGGGTTCAAAGAGAGAGAGAGGAATTTAAAAGGAAGTGTTTTAACATGAAAACTCATGAGTACTGAAAAAGGGGGCAAGCTCAGTAACCAGTACAGTAGTACAGCAAAGTACAGCAGCATTGGTCCTGGGATAACATTTATCGACTACATTTCAGGGGTAACTGCTGTGGAAATATTTTGTTGAATATTTAGTTCAACAGCTATGCAAATAGACACCATACATATATACTATACTCTTTCCAGGATAATTTGACTAATTTGCTAAACAAAATCGGTTTCTTATCACGCCAAAGTCAAAAAGTCAGTGTGTATGAAATACAGTGGTGGACAGTAACTAAGTAAATGTAATTAGTTACTGTAATTAAGTAGTTTTTTCGTGTATCTGTACTTTACTGAAGTATTTGCATTTTGGATGACTTTGTAATTTAACTCCACTACATTTCAAACGCAAATCTTACTTTTTACTCCATAAATTTTGCAATACTTGTAGTTCCTTTTGGCTTATGTACGCGTAAAAACATAACATTTCAAAAAGAAACAAGCTTATTCATGGATTCTTGGCATCCATGGAAATGTCCATTTCGGGCCTGGACTACATCAAGGACCACCTGGAGGAAGGCAGGTAAAGCAAGATGGGGTTAGTGAACAGATAAAACATATTGTTCCTGACTTTGTGGGTAAATAGACCACAATGTAGAAATATGTACACATGTACTCGTGACTGGCGAGTGTCTTTTTCTGCATTTATACAAACACTAATTCCTTTTATAGTAAATTAGTTTTGGCTAGTTTACGTTTATTAATAGAGACCTACAGACGCAGTATAGTAAAGGAAAGCTCATTTGTGAGCAAGTTTTTACTAAACTTTAACTTGTAACTAAGTTGCAAATAAATCTTAAACCGAAACTTTGCTTGTTTGCAAAAAGTTATTTTATAGTTCTAGCTAATGGAACCTGTTCTCCTTCAGTGTTCTGTACTTATGATCATTTGAATAGACGTCATTGTCAGACTAATTAATGAATTCTATTAAAGACTGGTGGACTGAGAGTGACACTAGATTCTCTTCTCCTAAAATGAACTGATTAAGAGTCGTGTTCCAGAAATGATAATAGGACATTACAGCCATAATAAATCATGCTACTTTTACTTTCTATGCTTAAGTACATTTGAAGGTAAATACTTTAGTACTTTTGCTCCAGTGGAGGTCTAAAGAGAGGACTTTTACTGGAGTAATATTTTACCTTGACTCAAGTACATGGTTTGTGTACTTCGTCCACCACTGATGAAATATGGCACAATCTTCTTTTGAATCCCCATATCTAGGTTATTCTAAAAACTCTGTCCATCATTTGTGCCTTACTGGCTTTATATGACTCATTGTGTTTGGACTCCTGAGATAAGTGCTTATAGTGGGTATGACAGTCCGTCAGGGTTCTATATCATTTTTAGATGCCAGATAAATGGTAGCTGGTTCCAAGCTACTGAAGAAAGAAATCTGAATAAGTAAAAATGAAAACTTCTTCCCCGCTTACCGAATGCTGTTATCTTGGATCTGACTGGCCTATAAAGGTGAAATACTATGTCTCTGGCCTGGTCGAGAAATCACTGCTGTGCCAAATTTGGCTTAAATGATTCTCTGTTTGAAGTAGATGCCCATTTTTCCAAAACAAAAACTTATCACATCTACATGGTTCACGTGAACAGCATGTTTGTCATTCAAAATGGCGGTTTTGCATCTATGACTTAAGTGTGGGCCTGCATATGGGCCAATGCAGGGAGAAAATCCCAAATCTGATCACAGGCTGAATCCACCTCAAGCAAACCCCTTATCTCAAGACTTCCTAGATGGAAAAAAATACTTATCTCAAGTCCTCAGGGGAACGACTGGAGTATTTCATCTGATTGTTTTATGCTTGTGATGCTGTCAGGTCTCATGCAATCCTTCAAACCACTGACCCTAGATCAAAGAAAACGCACCACGTAGTGTACTGTTAGGCCTTGGGCTAATGCTAGCTGGAGAAGGATCAGATTAGGTTTGCTGATTGTGCCATAGATTGGGCCTTTCTATCTGCCCTCCTGGCCAGCAACAAGACCCTACGGGAGCTCTTGATTTCCAGAGCCTGCAGTGCAAAGTTTCAGTTCAACGGCAAGAAGGAGGGACAGCCAGCCATTCATCCTGCTTAATTAGCGTGAAATTAGCGACGTGGGCCGTGGATGTCAGTTGGGAAGATTGCGTTGTTCCATGTTTCCAACAGAACAATGCTGATTAAGCGTTCCCACTGTTTGATAGCCCAGACTGGTACTCCCCCAGCCTCCCAATCATGGTGACGCTGACAGCGCTGGCAGAGGAGCCCGGGAGGCCGTGAGGCCCGGCCAGAGATACGTGCCGTTTCACAGGTGGAAATTGATGGAGCATTTGGACTCAGTTCCTGCTCACTGCCCCATGCTCACAGTTGGCAGGGGCAGTGATGTTCAGAGTGAGAGGGAAAACTCTTCAAGAGTCAGCGAGAAACAAAGAACAATGTGCCGCCCAGGGCAATTAACTACAGATTACCTACTGATCGGTCTCAGAGTACTTTTCAGGCCACTTGGACTGCATGAGGTACTGTCCCCTCAACACTATAATGAGGACATTCATTCATCTATATTTGCCAGGGGCCGAGGCAGACGCAGCATGTTTACTTTCTAGTGCTCGTCTAGGTGGGACCCGGGTTGTGAACAGAACCTGTCACTGCTTGCCTTCAAATGACTTTGAGCAGCATCTCTCACACTTATGAGGTCATGCTTTCAGGTTACCTCTGGGTTTCGGCAGTGTGACAGACGGTTAACTCACTTCAGGCTACATGCAACATAATGCCATATGTCTGGTATCCTTCTTTCATATCGCCCTCACATGCTCAGACCATTTCGGGTAGGCTGGTACAATGTGTGCCATTCTAAATCCAGCATGAGTTCTTATGATAAGACCAGCGTTTTTGTGTTCTAAGCATTCAATAATCCTGATATTTCAACAGTCTGATGTTTGCATACTTTGATACATGCATTTCCTAGTATGTGTAATACTCAGATTTCTTGTCCAGTTTGCTTAGCTGCACGCATCATTCACAGCTTCAGTGCTTCACACATGGTCTGACATGCAGAATGATCATAAAGCAACAAAGCTTGAAGAGACTTGAGAGAGCGCACGTCTCTCTGAGCGGGTGTGGATATACGCTTTGGTGTAGTCCTAAAACGTGTCTCACGCCCACACCCTGGTGATTTCCTTCTAATTAAATACGGTAATAAATTTAGATATGCCCCTGTTGCTTATGAATATGGTGCAGTTTACACACATAAATGGCTTGTGTACCCATAAAATTAATCTTATCTAATGACATTTTACCATATAATGACTTCCACATCAGGAACAAATTTTCCTCTGTTATATTTTTATGTTTGTTTTTAGGTCATTTGAAACCAGCTGCCCTTTAAAATGTGTAAATATTTTATAATGGAAAAAATAACAAATGTTCAAAATGACTCAAATGTTCAAAATGAAATAAAATCTCGTTACATAAACACAACGTAAAGCTAAGAATGATTTTCCCTTCTCCTATAAAGTTTCTATTGTAGAGATACAAGGTTTTGTTATGACAGTCATCTTCTATTGTTAGGCCCCATTTACACCTCCACATTAATACAGACCCGCCGACCATGTCATTAGGTACCCCTCCTTGTATCTACTCTCACCGTCTATTTTGTCAGCTCTACTTTGCCATACAGGAGAACTTTGTAGTTCTACAATTACAGACTGAAGTCCATCTGATTCTTTACATACTTTGTTAATCCTCTTTCACCATGTTCTTTAGTGCTCAGGACCTCCACAGGACCACCACAGAGCAGGTATCATTTGGGTGGTGGATCATTCTCAGCACTACAGTAATACCAACATTATAATAAGCTTCTCTTATTCCTTCTAATAACCTTCATCACAGTCCTCTAGCGGCAGTTGATGTTCGTGTTTTTTATTGTGATAAACTACTTACAGTAGCCATTCATTCAGACTTTCAGGTCCGTTTCTCACTGTTAATCAGTTATCAGTTATCCTATTCGATATTGATTATAACTCTAAATTCTGATCTAAATTCTTTTTTGGGTTTGTTTTGTTATCCGGTGGCAACCTGAGGAGGATGGGTTCCACTTTTGAGTCATGGTTCCTTCCGAGGATTTTCCTTGCCACTGTCACTCTTGGCTTGCTCACTGGGGGGCTGGTCCTAGATTTTTTGTAAAGCTGCTTTGTGACAACATCAGGACACTGTTGGCGGGATAGTTTTGGTTGGTGGACTATTCTCAGTCCAGTAGTGACACTGAGGTGTTTAAAACTCCAGCAGCACTGCTGTGTCTGATCCACTCACACTAACACACCACCACCATGTCAGTGTCACTGCAGTGCTGAGAAAGTGCTGAGAATGATCCACCACTCACATAATACCTGCTCTGTGGTGGTCCTGTGGGGGTCACTGAAAAACAGGGTGAAAGGAGAATAATAAAGTATACAGAGAGGCAGGTCACTTTTACGGTAAGTGAGGCTGATAAAATAGAAAATTAGTGTAGTAGGTGTACCTAATGAAGTGGCCGGAGTGGGTGTATATTCTGGGTGATCTGCTCGTAAGTGGGAATTTGTTCAGAACAGTGTCCAACGGATCCTGAATTGGTCAGAGACACACTGGGCACATACCATGTCCCTCAAGTGTCTCTATGCGTCACCAATAAAGGAACGCCTTGCTTCGTCTCCTCTACGGTTTGTTTCTAAGTTGCTGTAGCAATCCACGTGATCAAAACTTTTATAACACCCCGCACAAGCACACGAGCAAGGACTTGTTGTTTGATTTTGTTTCACAATACATGCAGTGAGAAACCGGTAAATGCACGTAACATACTTTATCAAGTCTCAGAATCTGATCACATGGTAACTGGAGAAGCATTTAAGACCCACAGAAGGGCCAGCTATGAACAGCTTTTCTGTCTTGCTGTCCACTTACGATCAGATCACTCCAGGCAAAAGTTCATACACGTTCATACAAGTGTGAATAAGGTCCAGAGGTAGACGAATAAAAGGTCATACTGGCCAGTCAGGCCACAAATAATCACATTAATCAAAATGTCACAATAATAAGAATGCTTATAAAATATTTACATTATCTTTACAAATATTTACATTATCTTTTGCTTCAGTACCAAAGTACAATCAGGTCTTTGCTTTGAAAAACTTTGCACTTAAAATAACACTGCCATTGTGTTGGCAATGGTGCCCCCCACCTCGAACCCCCCCACCCCCAACTGATCTTGTACTGTCTGACATAATCCTATCTAGGATATGTCATTATGTGTAGGTACTGTTTAGCTAAAGCGGTGATAGCCTCACTGACAGTCACCTCATTTAACACCTCAGCATTCTCCACAAATGTGTCTCTAATGACAATGTCATTGAATTATATAGCTGATACATCACACTACAGCCTAATCACTTTTGTCTAAAGTTCTGGCAGCGGAATGACAGTAAAAGAAGTGTTTTACATCTCACAGAAGAAACCATCATTGCAGGCAAAACGGATTTAACACGTTTAAAAATGAAGACGCAAGTTAAACTTGAATAATGCCTTTTACACTAATATCAAACACATTTGCAGCTTTCTAACTATATACATTTACTGAGACCTGTATAGCATGTTTTACAGTTGTGCAGAAAAGTGTCCTCTATGCTGTCCCCACATGACAGTGTCCCAAAAGGACCCTTTCCAGTACTGAAAATGGGATGTAGTGCTGTATAGGACACTCCTACAGGTGAGAAAACATGATAAAATCTAAACCTGATGTTCCCTATGGATGTCCTTTAAATGGATAAGTGCCCTCTATGCCACCTTTGCATGACAGTGACACTAAATGTGTGCACTGCAATAATTAAAATAGAATGAAATGCCAAATTAGGTGCACCTCTGACTGAGAAATGCCATTCCAGTGGATAAAAAAGTGACGCTGTGCTGTAAAGCATGTCCCTGCAAGCATGAGAATGAGGGAAAGTTTCCTAATGGATGACCCTCAAAGGGAGAAAAAATATACATACGCTCACAATGGGAGAAACTCAACATTCCATACAGGTGGCTTTCTGATGAAAAGCACTGATTTTGTGTCCTCTTGGATGTCCTACAGTGTCCCTTACGATGTGCCCTCTAGGGCAGGCTTTCTCAAAGAGGGTGCCATGTCGATAGTCTAGGGGTGTCACCAAATACTTTACTTGGAAAAAGGCTCTCTGATCTTCTGTGGTCATCATTTGAAAGAGATAGCCCAGTTGACCACAACAAGTTATTGACATATAAACACATGACCAAAAGAAGAATTCTGCTATGACACCTCCACTAACCATCTCCCTTCATAAGTACTGAGCTCAGAAATCAGCTTTCTCATTAACATTATCACGCTTTCGTGTGTGTGCTTGTGAAACAGTAGTTTATTCTGTGTTTTACTTCGAGGTGTTTGTGAAATAAAGAAATGTGAAAGGTTTATTCATCACTGCATGTTGTAACCATATAGAGGTATATCAATCAGTCAAATAGTTGTACCAGGTCTTGTTAAACATGTGGGAGCTGAAGTTGACTTCCTATTCAACCCTAATCACATTCTAGTGCCTGTACTTCAGCCTTTTTTAAAGATGAACATCAGCCATGCCCACTGACATTTCGGTTCCTTGGGAAGGGTATGAAAAGTCCCGACATTGCCTACACAGTCTGGAATGGAACGTTTCCATTTCCAGAGCTGCATTCATTTGGTGGTCAACTTTAAAGTATGTTGTTTCTTCAGAACAGGCTAATATAAATGCTCAACATATTTGAAATGGTGAGCATATACATTGGCTGGTGTCCATATACCTTGGTCCACCACCTCAGTATAGCCTGTATGTGTAGTATATGTGGGAAACACTGCATCTTATTTTATAGGATAACAGTAATAGTAATACTAATAGTAATATTAAAGTAATAATGTATTTAATTAAGGTCCAAAGAAATACATCTCCACATGTATCTGTTTACCATTTTTACATTTCTGCATCATTTTAACACGACAGCTGAACTTCACACTGTGTGACAACTTCAAAATGAGTGCACCAACAAGAGTGCACGTCTTCCAAAACTGCCTGGAATAAAACCTCTTTACATGAGCTAATTTTAAGATTCCAGTGAAGTTGTTATTTTGGAGAGACCTGTTTTCCAGTGACGATATGCAAAACCTCAGCCTGCTCAGCCGGGGGAACCACCACAGTTCTGTGTCACATTAGCTATCTCTGAGGTAACAGCTATTTGATCATGATGATATACGTTAATTAAAAAAGTTCTTTTTTTGTTAAAAGGGAAAAAGAGCATATGTCCACAATATGAATGTCCAAGGTACATGGCTACTTGGGCCATAGACTCTGCTTTGTAAGTGGCCAAAATGAGATGTTTTGGGCAGGAGCACCAGAGAATAAGCAATGTCTACCCCTGACAGAGCCTATACTAATGTGTAAGTGTAAGAGGCGTAACATGCTTTAGGAATATATATTTTTTTGTGTAGTTTATTGTGTCTTTTATGAAGTACCTACTGGAGGCATGCACGTTACTGGTGAACTACGCATGTTAAAAAGGTCAATTTAATATTCCGTCCAGCATATATATGGTAAGAAGTTACTCTACTTCACTCTACCACACTGCATGGTCTACTTACCCGGAATTGAACTATGAAATACTTCAGGGTGCTTTAGGAAACTGCATTGTAATATAATGATACATGCTCTTCCATTTCCATTATTGCTCCACCAAAGTGTTCCATTATGATGTTAGCTTGTGTTGATGCATTGCCTAGGCAAAGTCAGCCACATCAGTTTCTTAAAAGTAATAATCACCCTGCAGTATTGCAGGAAGCACATTCAGCTTGATGCTTCATCATGATCAGTCTTGTGCTTACAAGCAATGATTTGCATCACAAATATTCAGTCAACAAAAATGGCTTTCACTTCCTTGGAAAGGTTTTTACCTACAGCTTGAAACAGTAGACATGTCTACTTGCACTACAGGGGAAAACCTCTGTCATCAAAAAGCCTGCAATATGGGCACACAGCCTTGTTGTCCTGTATTTATATTGACTATATCGTTAAGATCCATATTTTCTTCATACTGCTGCTATTGCTAAAATCCTTACAGTCACTGTGATTAAATTGTTGGCATTTTTTAATAAACATAATATTGCCCAAAAATTGAACTTCCCTGGTAGTCTTACTGCTTCACACAAAACCAGTGGAATTGCCTTAGGGTGGAGCAATAAACAAGGGTAAAAAAGTCTTGAACTATTACACAAGAACAAAAATGTAGGTTTTCACCTATTAGACCACATCTCGCTCTCAGTTGCCATATCCTTTCCCTGGCTATCTATCAGCAACACTTTCTGCTTTCTTCCACAGATTCATCGGAAGAGTACAAACGGTGATTTTGTCAAGAGAAAAGTTCAAGTGATGCATTCCCAAATAACATCGGAAAACCAGGATGTCATATGCTGATTAAAGCAAATGCTGATGCTACAGAGCTGGGAGGATGAAGGCTGGCATGTGCTTCCTCCAGTGAACTGCCACTACATCTTTTCAAACTACTACGCCATACTGCTAAACCAACATCATTACACAGTTCATCATGCTTGTAGGCTAGCTAGGCTAACTACCAGTTATGCCCTGTTATGCCCACTAGCAGATGCCTACATTGGCTAGCATTGCATGGATGCGAGTGGTGGGGGGAGAAGAATGGTCATCCTATCCACTTACCCAGAGAGAGTGAGTCCAAATGAGTCTTGTATCAAACTTGTCAAACGATACGATGAGGCAATCAAATTCATTTTTTTGTGTTTGAGTAAAAATTATCCAGTTGCTTGTAACAAATAATAAACCAACATTATTTTTTGGCTTGCACTTTTTACAGTGTAGTTACTGATAGAGCTGTGCTGGCTTTGCTGTCCAGCTAAGGATAAGCAATACAACGATTACTACAAAATATGTTACATTACACTTTCCTGAATATAACATGCATATATTAAGAACTTAAAGAACACTGACTAACCACATGTTTCATTACAAAGTGAGCGTAATTAGTCCTGATTAACTGCATGTGTACAGTGCAGTCTGCAGGACACTGAATTAAAATCACTGTATCTGTAGGTTTATTAGTAGTCTTATAGCATAACATGTTCTTATGATTAGAAGTGACAAATGCCTCAGCAGCGAGTTCAGTATTTAAACAGTTCACACAGTATTCAAAAAATCCTACATCTCTCCCTCCCTGTTAGCATGTTACATTGTCATGGGAAATCAGTTGAAACCTTTGAAACCACAGTTGAACCCATTTTTTTTTTACGACTTTTTAAAACGTAATAAAGGTTTCGTTTTGACCATAAATGCCTGTATCACAGGTCGGAACACCCCATGTGTACGTATTTGCACTGGAATATGATTTGTAAGGCGAGTCGAACAAAAAACAAGCAGTCTAGAAACATGTTAGTACCATCTAACCTCAACTTCCAGGGAAGCGCAGGGCTCTGAACTGGAATTTATAGCCTGATTCTGGGGATGCGTGGCGTGGTATTAAAAAAGGAGCACTTTGTTGTAAGTTAAGTAACTAGAGAGACATGATGAGACAGGACTGCTCTGAGCCAAGCCTTCTTCAATCATGCTCAGAGAGTGCATCTAAACAGACCTCGCCTCAGGATGTCTAGGATCAATACTCTGAAATATGTGATGACCAAACGGTGTTCATGGCTGCAGTTCCTTGTCTGAGTGTATTTCCAAGCAATCACTTTACTATAGAATGATCCTTTCACCATATTTCTGATGATTCACATACAGGTAATCACAGGAGCAGCTGTTCAGGGAGGAAACGCAGGTGTCCGAGTACCTGCTCAGGACACACACAGGCGAATTAGATAGAACAAAAATGTCCCACCAAGAAAATTGTCAGAATCTATCATGAAGGATTCTGTGAAAGATAAGACAGTGAGATGGTTATCTATGTTTTTGATGCTTTTTTGATGCCATGCCCATTGCTATTTTGCACGGAGAAATTCCAGATGCCTTGACGTTTGTTTACAAGCCTGTGCCAATCCCTAGATACCACTCTGCCTGGACTGGCCCCCTTCCAACTCCTGCTGTATTCCCGAGCCATATATGGCCACTGATGGACTTTTCCTATATTGCTAGTGTTGATGCTACATCGTCAGCGATGATAAAACCAAAGCATTCCCACAGGTCACTGCACATACATCACACCTTGCTCACTCTCTCACAGTTCATTACACAGAATGAAGCATCAGGCAACATGCCAGCTACATTAGTAAGGTCTATACTTAGGCCCGTACCACAATGACGTTTATGGATTGAAATGACGTGCCTCTGTGCGGATGAAGCAGTGAAGCGAAAGTATGTGAATCAAACAAGAGTCAGTCAACTTACTCTTCAGACACTGAATGGTTTACAATTACATCATCTATTTCCATCTCCGCATTGCTAAGCATTTTAATGCTTAGTTGAGGTGGAAAGGTTTCCAGAAACACATGAACAACAACCAAACAATACAACCAACCAAACAAATAATAATAATAATAATAATAATAATAATGATAAAATGCATTTATAAGCACCTTCCAAACACCCAAGGACACTATACAATAAGATCAACAGGATATATGAATTATAAAAAGCAAAATATATATAAAAGGTTATTTAAAGGATAATAAAGGTTAAAGGTTAAAGGGATAAAGGTTATATATAAGGATAAAAGTACAGACAAGCAAAAGAAACAAATGATTAACCCTAAAAACAGCCAGAGAAATATGTAGCCACACAACTTCTGAGGTAGACCATTCCAGAGCGTTGGACCCACAACACTGACTGCCCGATCACCTGAAGTCTGAAGCCAGGCACAGTTAGCAGGTTGGTACTAGGGGAGCGTGAGTGGGAGTACACGACTGAAGCTAGTGACTCGGACACACTACTTTAAACACTGAGCCGGTACACTACAGAGAATAGCATTACAGTAGTCAATTCCACAAAAGCACAAAGACAAATCTCAGCTGCGGAATCAAGTCGTGAATCTTTGCAAAATTCCTTATATACGTTTGATGTGAGGGTCAAAAGTGACACAAAGGTTCCCATATATATATATATATAT
>JAVGWN010001855.1:0-11820 GCA_034552555.1 Semaprochilodus insignis | reverse complement strand
TGTGTGTGTATATATATATATATATATATATATATATATATATATATATATATATATATATATATATCAAGTTGTGTTTATGTGTGGAAATGCTGCTATCTTCATATAGTTTGCATAAAATAAATAAATGAACTAACATTTTTACAGTCACTGGGGTTAACTTTGCAACTCTAATTAAACATTTAACAATTACTAGGCCCAACCGTAGTTAGGCAAACAGAGAATTCCACTGGTCTCAACATAGTATCAGTAATGATAAACCTGTATTCACCCGAGTTGCACACGGTAGCAATATCTCCTGTGGTCTCGCTCGCTGACACTGCATTCACAGGGCTTTTGTGGCCAGTGAGACTTTGGACATAACACAACCTAGCAGGAGAACCCTTAATTATTCAACATAATTCAATGCGGACAAGACTACTAGAATGTTAGAGAAAGAAAGTAAGCATGAACTCTACCACATATTGAATAAAAACGAAAAATGCATTTTACTGTATCCTGTAGGTTAGACTTAAGGTTAGGGTAACAAAAACACACCTATTGAGATCCCAGACAATGCAAGTTCCGTCCCGGCTTACACTGATCAGGATGCTATATGGTTTGCAGACAAACAGGCCTGTAACCTCATCACTGTGTCCATACAAGTGAACCTGAGATTCCACATCCATCTCAGAGGACTAGAAAAGGAGCAATGGGGAAGAAAAAGAGAAATAAAGAGAACAGGGGAAAAAAGCATTTGTATCAGTTACCTACAGTACTAAATAACCACTAAGGTCAGGCCTGCTTCAGATACATGCTCCTTCAAAGTGCATCAGCATTTTCTTCAAGCAAAAATAATCTAATCACAACCAGCAACCAAGATCCCTTACAAGGCATTTTACTAGAACATGAGACAAGGGTACTGTGAAGACTTCATATCAACATTTAAATATTACTGTTTTTAGTTAAGCCAGCAGCAAAAGAATAGCCATCGATTATTGTTCTGTATCAATGAAGAGACAAAAAACAGGAGATGTGTGTCAAGAGAAAGGCTGTCAAGCATAATGACAGAGAAGAGCCATACAAGCAGTTGAAAGGTTGTGTAACCCTCTTTCCTGTCTGACTCTCAGACTCCAGCCCACCTGTAGGCTTCAGGAAATGTGTTTCTAGGGCAACAAGGAAGTGATGAACAAGGCCACTACATACGTGTGTGTGTGTGTGTGTGTGTTTGGAGGTACTCTTCAGGGAGTGATAATGGACGTGGGCGGATGTGTGGGTGTGGGGCAGCGGGAGGAGAAAGGGAGGGGGGTCCTCATTGCCATGGTAACCTACCATGATGGTGGAGAAGCGGGTGCAGTAGGCGGTGATAACTCCACACTTACTGCCCGTAAACAGCTGACAACCGTCTGGCACCCAGGCACAACTAGTCACCTGAGAGATGAGGGGGGGTCATGTTGAGAGAGAGAGAGAGAGAGAGAGAGCGAGAGAGAGAGAGAGAGAGAGAGAGAGAGAGACAGACACTGAAATAAACAGACATGGAAATAGAAAACAGATGACTAATGAATCAGGCAAAGCTTATAGCTAAGAAGGTACTCCTTTACACTATTAACAGTACATCAGGCATTGTGCCTGAACCATGGTGCAGGGGAAGCACTTGCATCGCTATTTTTATTAGGGGGTGTAGGTTTTTTTTTTTTACTTTCATTGTGAAATAACAAGTAACTTCTTCAGCCTTTCCCAAGAAGAATTAAATTAAATTTTTTTTAAAGAGTCTGTGGACATTGAGTGTGAAGGCTAACATAAAAAACATGAAAACAGCTATATCTCTTAAAACTGCCACAGACACAATGTCACTGAATGCTAACCAATTCTGTTACATCAGCTAACAGATGCCAGTGTTGGCCAGCATCACGTGCAATGGAGAAATGGGCGGGCCATCCAACCCACCTACAGAGAGCAAAGCCAGTTACACTATGATGGGGCTCTTTGCTTTCCTAGACTCCTTTTTTTTCTCAACACCCAGAAAATCACACCAAACACAGGGTCTTTTTGGTTATGCCAGTGTCCAACCTGATATAGTGGACAGCACTGAATGAAGTTTAAAGGTGGTTCACTCTGCTTGCTCTTGAGACGCAGCATGTTATCGGTGTAGCCCCAGCTCAGAATGGCTGACCACTGGATGTCTGTACTGTGCATACTCCTGACCCCTGTAAAACAGTGAGCAGTGATCATTACTGAAGGAGAGAGCACACCTCTACACTGGTATGAGATATGATAAAATAAATTCTTAGTAGACTTTCAACATGTCACCTAGTCACACGGCCACACTGTCTAAAAGAAACTTCTCTGCATAATAATGGCACTAGCTTACAACAGCTGTCATCTCTGATAAACCAAGAAAGCAAAAAAGCCCGAATCCTACAGGTGAAATGATTGTGAGCTCATTTCATTCAGTTTATTCTAATTAATAAATCCAATTTACTTCTATTTTAACTCAAAGGAACATCTGGGAGTAATTCCAATAACAACAAGGCCTACCCCACAGCTATGTATCAGCATCAACTGACACAAGAATGTGTGTATTAACACTAATAACACCAAATGGCAGTGGATAAGGCCTCAATTAATCAATTCAATGTTGACCCTATTTCCGCTGAGCATTCCAAAGTGTGGCCAAAGAGTGAATGAATGTGAATGTGTTGTGAATGATGTGACTTATGACTACTTTCTTTTTCGCTGAGATAAATCTTTTACAAAACTGCATATACTTCTGGAAGTGTCTAAGAGTTTTTCTCTAGGAAGTCAAATGATAGCTTGGTACTGCTCTGACAGGTATTTGAAATCTCTAGCATGCAAGACTGTAACATTACCCACACAGCTAAGCAAATTAGGTTTAGCAAGTTATTCACATCTTTTAAATCATAAAGAACCATTATAGCAACTGTCCTACACTGTGATGATATGCGCATATGTACGCAAGCGAGTGACACTGCGACCCTTAGGCTATCTGTGCATGTGGTTGCATTTATTATCCATTATTTATGTATATATTTTTCTAGCATGTTTGGTTTTGTTTGAAGCATTTCTAATTCAATGTATACATGAAGCAGAGGCTGTACAGTATGCATTAGATGGCACAACCATTTTTACTATTATCTTTTTTTCTGTTTACAGAGTTGGCTTGATTTGCTAAATGCAACAAAAAAGAAGTATTTTATTTTGTCAGTTTTGCGAGGTAAAGCAAACATCATTTTTTAAGTTGACTGCAGTTAAAAGCTACAGTTACATGAGACACTCCGTAATGTACGCATCTGTGTGTGTGTTTCCCCACCCTGCTCCTTGCTATAGATCATCATGAGGCAGAATTTGCGTGAGAGGCCACAGATGGCACGGGTGGGCAGAGCCAACAGGGAACCGAAGCGCTCTCCATGGGGCTGGCTAAAACAAACAACTGGGTCAGGAGCACTGGGCGAGCCCACATATTCTCCCCATTTCAGTCCCTTGATCCATGGCAGTGGACTCTAGGCAAGGAAAAGAGCAAAATGGTGTTGACACTAGTACAGAAGAACAACAGGAAGAAAATAAAAAAACAAAACACATCTAATCTTTGGACACAGTTTAAAATTGCAATATGTTTAAAATTTGAACATTTGCTATATGGTTTCTGTCTGGGAGTGACCTACAAGTTAACTTTTTGGTAATCCTAAATTAGGTAAGCCTAAACTAATGGTTAGGACAGTTCCATATTAACTAAACAATAACTATCAGACCTTATATATCTCTTAGACTAGGTAACTATGGTTTTACAGTTTTAAAAAAACACTCATAAATTACTAATAAATTCAACATGAATTGCTCAATGGCTGAGTTTGCATGGTTGCCTGGTGTTACTGTACTTTGTTAGGTGTTAAAACTGTTTTGGAACAACAAAGCAAAACACAAGATAACTTATTATTCACAATGTTACTGTAGTTACTATGTTTTTCATTAGAAGTAGTTACAATCTGGAATAGTATTACAAAGTGAACCATAAGCAAATAACTGAGCACATTAGTAACATTACTGTGGTTTTATTTAGGAGTTTACTATGATCTAGAATAATGTTACAAAGTCGAAAACCAGCTCATTACTAATAAACAAGATGTTACTGTGTTCTTCTTCAGAAGTTAGTTTAGCATTTTTTGTCATTTGTAATTATTAGCTAAATTAACTAGCTAGCATGCACTCATACATTAACATAAAGCAGCTTTAGGTTAAATAAACCACTTTCATGCTTATTATTCTAAAAGAAGAGATCCCAAACTTTTTACAGTTCCATACCCCTTCAGACATTACACCACCTGACGTGTACCCCTTTTTTGCTCCGTATACCGACACACATTTTGGAATGATGCATATGTAAAATCAGTGCCCCTTAAATTATCAAGCATGTTTGATGCAAAGACACTTCACACTAGATATACTGAACAATACTGAATAAATAACGTTAATCACGAGTGCACAGTGGTGTTGGGAGGTACATATGTATGCGTGAGACAGTAAACATTGAAAAATAAACAGTAAAAACAAAATGTTCACTATCATCTGTTTAGTGAGCCAACAATGATCCCTAAATAAACACTGTAAACCGCCCTCTAGCTCTAAATGTCAAAGTATAAACATGAAAATTTTACCACCATGTCCAACACCCCCCCTCCCCCAACATCTTTCCCCCCTAATTTCATTTGGTGTACACCTCATGGGGTTTTCATACCCCTGCCAGAACTGTAAAACAAGACGAACATGGCAAAAGAACACCATATCTATTTAACTAAGATTAGTTACCAAGGCAACCAACTATGCCTCTACATTATTCAAAAGTGATTCAGTTTGATCATTCTGTTCATGCTTTTTTTGACATGCTGGAACTCCCACTGTGTTAGGACTGAACCAAATGCATAGCAGACTTGCAGGTTGGTACTGTACAGAGGTGTGTAGAGCAATAAGCTGTGACCACCCAAGGGAATTATCTGTCAATCCAGTTTAAAAAAAAAAAAAATTATAAAGAGTTTAATTATGGACCATGTCAGATTTTGGACACGAACAAATTAACATTGTCTTTCATACAGAGTCAGAATTGGATGGATAACACTGTACTGTTACTCCTGTTAATCCTCCTTTATAATGAAATGAGTGACAAACAGAAGCAGAACCTCGAATTTATCCACTGACAGAGATACCTGCAGACCCACTCGCTCAGAAACTCCTTCTGTTGATGTGTTTTCTGCAGAGCGGGATGTACACAATTTAGGTACTGTTTTCTGAAGCACTTAAAAGAAAAAAACAACAAACAATTCAGAATGTTTACAAAAATGCTTGGACTTTGTGTGAAGGGATCACTATGTTAAACATAGCATTTGTTATATGCGGGAATAGGAAAATTAAAGTGCTCTTGTGTAAGCTCATATTATATTCAGGAACATTTACCAACATTTCTGTTGTTGCCCACTCAAATAATTCAAACGCCCATGCAAAGTTGACATCCTAGCAACACCTCTAGAGACACAGTGAGCTGAACTGCTAACTAAGCTTACCAAAATAGGTATAGTTTTCTTTGACCTTTTTTACAGTCTTAGAATCATAAGCATAATAGTGGTTTATAAAACCTAAAGCTACTTCTTCATTGTTCTAGATCATGACTATATCCTAATATATATCCTACAATATAACGCATTAGAAATAAGATACTGTGTTTTATTTTATAATGTTTGAAAATATTAACTCCTAATGGAGGACAGTAACACTTCAATCATTATCTGACATATAGGACTTACACAAGACTTACACTTGGCAATTAAGGAGAATTCATACATACATACATATACTGCTCAATAAAATTTAAGGAACACTTTGAAAACACATCAGATCTCAATGGGAAAAAAAAAAATCATGCAGAATATCTTTTCTCATATGGGCTGGGTAATGTGTTAGGAACGAAAGGATGCCACATCGTTTGATGGAAATGAAAATGATCACCCTACAGAGGGTTGAATTCAAAGACACCCTGAAAATTAAAGCAAAAAAAGAGATGCAGCAGGCTAGTCCATTTAACCGAAATTCCATTGCAGCAACTCAAAATGGTACTCAGTAGTTTGTATGGCCTCCACGTGCTTGTATGCATGCCTGACAACATCGGGGCATGTTCCTAATGAGACGACAGGTGGTGTCCTGGGGGATCTCCTCCAAAACATAATGTCCCAGAGGTGTTCTATTGGATTTAGGTCAGGTGAGCGGGGGGGGGCCAGTCAATGGTATCAATTCCTTCATCCTCCAAGAACTGCCTGCATACTCTCGCCACATGAGGCCGGGCATTGTCATGCACCAGGAGGAACCCAGGACCCACTGCACCAGCGTAGGGTCCGACAATGGGTCCAAGGATTTCATCCCGATACCTAATAGCAGTCAGGGTGCCGTTGTCTAGCCTGTAGAGGTCTGTGCGTCCTTCTAGGGATATGCCTCCCCAGACCATCACTGACCCACCACCAAACCAGTCATGCTGAATGATGTTGCAGGCGGCATAACGTTCTCCACAGCGTCTCCAGACCCTGTCACATCTGTCACATGTGCTCAGGTGAAACCTGCTCTCATCTGTGAAAAGCACAGGGCGCCAGTGGCAGATCTGCCAATTCCGGTGTTCTATGGCAAATGCCAATCAAGCTCTACGGTGCTGGGCAGTGAGCACAGGGCCCACTACAGGACGTTGGGCCCTCAGCCCACCCTCATGAAACCTGTTTCTGATTGTTTGGTCAGACACATTCACAGCAGTGGCCTGCTGGAGTTCATGTTGTAGGGCTCTGGGAATGCTCATCCTGTTCCTCCTTGCACAAAGGAGCAGATACCGGTCCTGCTGAGGGGTTAAGGAGCTTCTACGGCCTTGTCCAGCTCTCCTAGAGTAACTGCCTGTCTCCTGGAATCTCCACCATACTCCTATATATTCCTATACACATTTCTGTGAGCTGAAATATATCTCTTCGATTGACACTGCCCTCAAGAGGACTCTGAAGGAAAACTACTGTTCAGAAGAAACAACACTGGAACATGCTCCTGCACAAAAAATGGTGTTGAGAGGTGATGAGAGGTAAGCAGATTGGTCTATTGGGTACTGTAGTAATTTAGCAATTGCCAAATATGAATATGTACATTATCCTTTTAAGGTTGCTTGTCAAAAACACACTCAATACAGTGTGGTGAGGTGCCTCCTGCCTTCTGAGGATACAAGTTTATGTAAATAATAATAGTGTATATAATTATTTATATTTTAGATACTGCACACAATATAGTGTATTACAGTATTTTAAAATACTTCTGTTAGAATATACTACATCAGTTAGTAGTTTAGCAAAAGCCACTTTTCAGGTTTAGCTATTGAGCAATTAACGTCGAATTAATCAGTAATTTAGTTTTAGTAAGTAGTTTGGTATTTTTTCACATTTTGTTGATGATTTTTGATTTTTGTTATTCTTACTAACAGCACCTAAAAGCATTAATACAGCATTATTCATTTGTCCCTGCGTACTTGGTTGCCTATTAACTACAAAATAGTATCAGGCTCATATTTAACTTGCCTTGGGGATTGGGCTGTTTGTTTCCTCCATGTTTGAGCTTATTACAGCATCTACTCTATGAAAAATCATGAAACTAGGGCTGAATGATTTAGGGAAAAGATCAAATTGCAAACTTTTTGACTGATACTGCGACTGCGCTTAAAATTCCCACTATTTTCTACAAATTAAGGTTCAGGCCTGTTGTTTTGCCAAGAAGAACAAAATATTTTCTTTTTTTTTGCTTGAGGAGTGCATGTACTGTCCCAGACTCCACGTAAGTTGTGGTTGTGATGTCACAATACACAGCTGTTTTGTTGTCTCTGACTGGTCCAATTTATTTGCAGGCTTTGTGTTACAGGGGGACAAAAATGTCCCATTTAAAAAAACATTTCTAAAAATGTAGGCTAAACTTGTGCAACTATTTTGATTTGAAAACTGCACTCTTGTAAATTGTGATTTCATTACAAAACCAATTAAACTTTCAGTCCCACCTCAGACAGCATCATATCGGGATTCACTTTTATACTAGTACATCTCCCACCCATTATTTTAACTAAATTCTGGTCTCACAACACTGTCTTCTCTCCTAAGATTTGTTCTGGTTCAGTTTTTCTTTCCCTAAACTATACAAAAAACGCTCTCTGTTTTTTTTTTTTTTTTAAATCTTCACAGGAATGTTTACTTTGACTTCATGTAAGGACAGTAACATGGTTATTAGTCTTACCGGGTGGACAGCAATCTCTTTGGTATATTCACGGCTCTCCCTGAAAGCCAGCTGCACCAGGAGGCCCATGGCTGCAGGAAGCTCTCCCTCCATTATGAGCTTGGGACTAGCCCGGCTGATGTGGGTGGCATTAAAAAGCTGCTTGGGTGTCTGGCCATACGTCTTGATCATAGTCTCCAAGGCGCGCCGCTGCACAGGGTCTTCTACCGCAGACACATCCATGCCAAAATATGTCTACAAGTACAAAGCATAGGGCTTAAGAGTTTATAACAACCCGCCAGTCCATCGCAGGGGAAACATCCACATTCACACACACACACAGTCACACCTAGGGGCAATTTAACATCTCTAATTCGCCTGACCACATATTGAAAACCAGAGCACACAGAGAAACCCCATACAGATATGGGGAGAACATGCAAACTTTTAAAAAAGGGCTTAAGAGTGTCTTTAAGATTTTTCCACTGCAATGGTGAAGTGAAAAATACATCTCTAAACGGCATATCCCATAGTCTATAACTGGAATGTTATAATTTTGCCATATGGTTGTGTTCTATGGGCAAATGTTCCAATATTACAGTACAGTATGTTTTACTGCCTTGATTTTAAATTAAAGGAAATCAGTGAGGTGTGAGAATACAAACCGCTGGATGGAAAACATTGATAGCCTGAATGGCAGCCTTGCCCTTCTGCTTGAGGCCAAAGACCAGATCGATCCACTGGCAGAGTGTCTGGGACACCTGATCTGACTCTAGAGCCTGTCTGTGGATAAGGATGAAGAGCCGGGGGTCATTCCTGGCCCAGGGAGGAAGATTCACATGGTTCACCCTTTCACTATTTTGACGAACGCCAAAGTCAAAACCTGGAAAGATAAATGCATAACATAACAGAATGTTTGGTTTTGTTTTTAAAATTAAAATACTGTGGAAAGGCTTATAAAAAAATCCTTTATGTAAGCTGAAATCATAAAAAATATGGTAGTCAAACTAGAATACTCAGGGTTACTAGTTCCCAGTATCCTAAAGTAAATGATTTCTTCTCCAATATATTAAGCATGACTGATTACAAATGACCATCCAGAAGAACACTGGTTTACTCATCAAACAACACAAACTACTTAGAAGATTAATAGTTAGAAGGCGGATTGCCTTAAATTAAATTTATATTAAAAATTATTTACTCCTCATTCAAAAAGTGGTTAAAAGAGAAAATTGCTGCTTTATGTAGTTATTGATGGGAAATACCTTCTCTGTTGACCAAAAATTCTGGCAAGTAGAAGAACTCTGGGATGAGCTCCTTAACATCCGTCATCGACTCATAGGAGGAGAGTCTCCATGTGGTGTTCATAGAATGGAAGGTCCGATCGGGAATATCAAAACTCTGGTCTATGTAGAGATAGTTAACATAAATAACCTTCTTGCTTCAGGGACAGGATATTAAGGTATAAAGAAATATAAAGAAAATGGTAGGAAACTGGCTAATAGATAATATACAAAAGGCTGAAGCACATTTAAAGCCCAAAGCAAGACTTTAAATCTCCCCTTTTTCCTTCAGAGCAGCCTTTTCAAGCAATGCTACGATGGTCTGCTTGGAGACCCAGCCGGCCAGCAAATGCAGGTGCTGCTCAACATAATGCATAATGCTAATAGAGAATACTGGGTGGGAGCACCTGCACAGCCTATCAGATTACGGAAGTCTACATTAGAGATTGAGATCACCTTGGTATGCCAGGAACATTTTGGTGAAAGGGGGCATCCTGACCAGGAAATGAAGGACGGTACCACTGTTGGAGTAATGGGAGCCATAGTGGTAAGGCTGCACAGGTGGCATAGGGTCATCCTCACGAGCTCCCTTCTTGTACTCCTCTTCTAAGTACTATAAATGCAGACAAAGACACATAGGCAGACGAGATCAACAGCTAACAACATTTATTTTTACTTGGCAGAGTATTAAATACTCATTTTAAATAGCTTATTGTTATTTATGAGTTTAATTGATTGATTATTAAATGCAACAAAAAAGAGCTAAAGCTGTACCCTGTAGTTGTCCACGTATCGGTCCTCTTTCTCCTTAGACTGTACTGCAATGGGTTTGCTCAGATTTCTGCGATAATTCAAAGAAATTGTCTTTTAATATACATATCTGCCACATTCGAAGACTACACTGAACATGTCCACCAAGTTTTTGAAAGACTATTGACTAATGATTTGTGTGTTAAAGCAGAAAAGTGTGAATTTCATTACTGACAAAAATCATTTAATTAGGGTTAATATATCTAAGAGAGCTAAGGGTACACACCCTTAGCCTAATACTCGACTGATGCACCTTTGGCTGTAGGTGCACTGAGAAAGAAGCTATGAGCTTAGCACACTTGTTTCTGGACATTTGTGCTCATTCCTCTTGGCATATCCTTGCAAGTTGCAAGCTCCGTCAGATTAATAATAATAATAATAATAATAATAATACATTTTATTTGTAACACACTTTACATTTGAAACCTCAAAGTGCTACAGAATAAAGGTTGGATGGGGAGCGTCTGTACACAGCCATTTTTAGCTCCTTCCACATATGTTTGCAATTGGATTCAGGTCTGGACTCTGGCTGCACCATTCGAGGACATTTACAGATTTTCTCTGAAGACACTTTGGCTCATGCTTTGGGTCTTTGTCATGTTGGGAGGTACGCCTTCGTCCCAGCCAGGTTTTCTTCAAGGATCTTGGTGTACTTGGCTGCATTCATCTTTCCCTATCAGAACAAAGTGCCCTGTTCCTGCTGCTGAAAAACATCCCGTCATCATGATGCTGCCACAGCCATGCTTCACTGTAGGCATGGCATCAGCCTGGTGATGAGCAGTGCCTGCTTTCCTCCAGACATGAAGCTTGGTATTTAGGCCAAAAAGTTCAATTTTGGTTTCAACAGACCAGAGAATCTTGTTTCTCATGGTTTGAGAGTCCAAGCAGGCCGTCATGTGCCTTTTACTAAGGAGTGATTTCCGTCTGGCCACAATAATATGTGGAGTGCTGCGAGAATGACCGTGGGGTTCCTGCTCACCTTCCTGGCCAAGAACTGTCTAGAAAGGTCTAACAAGATTCCTGGTGGTTCCAAACTTCTATTTACAAATGATGGTGGCCACTGTGCTATTTGGACCTGTAAAGCTGAAGCAATTTTTTTTGTACTCTTCTCCAGATCAATATTGACACAATCCTGTTTCTGAGGTCTGCAGATAATTCCTTTAACCCGAACCCCAGGTGAACAACTAAGTTGTAGAAACATCTCAACTAGTATCAATGGAAACAAAATGCACCTCAGCTCACTTTTGGGTGTCACATCAAAGGGTGTGTACAATTGTGTACATATATTTTACATTTAGATTTTTAATAAATTAGCACAAATAGTCTAAAACCCTGCCTTCACTGTCATTGTGCGCTATTTTCTGTAATGTATCCTAATAAAAAGTGTATATATATATATATATATATATATATATATATATATATATATATATATATATATATATATATATATATATGCGCT
>JAVGWN010001852.1:0-11821 GCA_034552555.1 Semaprochilodus insignis | reverse complement strand
TGATCATAATCGCGCTGTTCTTTATACCCAGGTGTTTCAATTATTTGACTGCCTATGTTGGCATCACGTTTAATGCTGATCTGCAAATAGCTATCGTCATGCTGTATAGCTTCCTACCTCCCATAATCAATCCACTGATCTACTGCTTGAGAACACAGGAGGTGAAGAAGATCCTGATGAGGAAGTTACAGAGGAATCAAGTCAGCCTGCCCTGATGTGTCTGTGAAAGTATTAATTGAAATTCATATTCAGCTTTTTTTTTGTTCTCATTCATTGATGAGATCTTGCTTGGGCCATCCTTATTCTTGGTACTAAATGCACCTTGTTCATATCATCAGCTGTCTGTGCATATATAACTGATTGGTTAGGATTTGACTTTGCTGTCCTTCTCCTGATAAAGACGCCATCTGCCCATGATGCTTGGCTCAGGTGGGCATGGCATATATAAGGAAGCCAGTTTAATACTGTGGAGAATCACTAACATATGGATCCAGTGGCTACTTTGAAATAGCCATGAATAGGAACACTGTGTATTAATCAGTATGACTGGATTAGGTCTAAATGGGAATGGTTGGGGATCCATTATCTGGAGGGGGTCTAGTGTTGAATATGAACTGCTGAGTAGAGTCTTAAATCTGGGTCCTGCAAGTTTGGAGCTACAAAAACTGGATTCAGAATAAGAGGCCAGAAATGATGTCCTGGTTATCTTTATTTATTGGGCTCTAAATTTAAACAGGTTCGATCAGGAGTGCTAGGCAAAAGACAAACATGTAGGGATTAGTATGATATATGAAGAAGGTGATGATATTATCTCAGTTCAACATTTTACATATATTATATGAACATCTGTGACATATATTCCCAATATACGGGCTCCTATGTATTTTTCAAGGCATGAAATTACCAAAGCTCATTTTGTGCCATTATGAAAAATAGCTATATTTTGATGCACCACTTATGAAACAGTTGTGTCCTTATAAATATAAATAAACTACTTATTTTAATAATATTGTTTCGCTTTCCCTCATCAATCCCAGCTGTATTCCTAGTTTATGACTAGGCTCTGTGAACTAGGCAAATGCAACAAGTCGCCAAGGGCCCTCATGATCCAAGAGGCCCTCCAAAATACAAATGACAATACAAACTGGGCATTCATAATACTAATGTTGCTCCACCCTCAGAGTGATGGCATGGTGGAGCACTTCAATCAGATGCTTACTACTCATCTCCCCTTTCATCACTGACTAGTACCAGTGTGATTGGGATTGACACCTATCCCGGGTCCTGTTTCCGTGCCACTGTGTCATACAGGAGTCAGCTGGGATCACCCCAAGTCTTCCCATGCTTGGCCACAAGCTCAGGACACCAGCTGGTTGCTCACTTGGTCATGACAGTGTACCTGGAGCAGTGGATGCTCTGTCATCGTCTCCATGCTATGCACCTGCTAACCATGGATAACCTGGGCATGGCCAGTGCTCACCAAAAGTGGGCATATGACTCCTGGGACTGCCAGGGACAGCCAACGTTGGGTGTAGTTGTACAACTCCTGCCACAGGAGGGGATGCTGCCCCTTTGTGATCAAAGAATGCCTGGGCAAGGTAGTGTATTGAGTCTATGTCAGGGGGCAGACTGCTGTGATCCACAAAGACAGGTTGCACCCGAGACTGTTGCACCACAGACATGACCCTGAGGGAGAGAGATGGCAGTGCTCATGGCCAGGGAATGGGTGCCCCCCCACACTTGTTCTGACCGTGAAAATAGATTATTTGAAACCCCTGTCCAGCAAAGAGAAGCCGTCAAACGACAGCAGAGTCCAGCCAGAGTCCGGTGAGTAAGAACCTGTGGTGCTGTCAGTCAGGAGGCTGCTCCAGGAGAGATAGAAGCAAAAGAGAGAGTAGATTAGCCGGCTAGCAGTGGAACTGTGCATGTTGGTTCACCAGGAGTACTTCCCAAACATGCTGCATCAATAGAAAGTGAAGCGGCACATGCAGCTTGCCAAACCGCCTGACCTGCTAACAGCCATTGGGATGGCAATGATGACAGGGCATAGAAGACAGCATGCCATGCAGCCCCCAAGCGAGCAGCGACTGGTATGCTCATGATTCAGGAAAAGAAGACAACATGCCAAGCAATAATAATAACCCTAATAAGCCTGAGTCAGCAGCAAACAGAAGCCAACCAGAAAGCTCAGCTGGCGTTGGCACATGACCACCACCCAACTCAGGTCAAGCACTGGCAGCCAGGTTAACCTGAGGCGGAGAAAACGGTTTATGGTCGTCCAGGGGGGCCAGATGAGATTACAAGCTTTGGCTCACACCCATGTAGGAGGCATGTCTTCTGGGCTAAGATTCCCACATGGCCACACTGACCTAAAGAAGGAAGCGCTGGGCTTGGAGGAAAGACAAGTGAAGCCGGTCGCTGCAGCCAGCAGCACGGCCAAGGCAAAGAGCAGGGGCAGCACACTTGGCAGCAGGTGGCAGAGAAAGTGGAGCGTGCCGGAGAGGAGTGACCCATGTGACCAGCATTGCAGGGTACCATTCCAGGGGGCTCATAGGAGGCACGGGCCCCAATAAAAAGACACTGTATATGGGTGGGTTTGTGGGAGGTGCGGGGTGACCGGTAGTGTAAAGCTTGTGGCTGTTGGTGACCTCTCCTGTGAGTTCTGTGTTGCGTATGTGCCTAATCCTTCTTGTTCTTGGTAAAGGAGCTGTTCTAGGATAGAAGTCTTGAGTTAAACTTGGGTTTATGTCCACCTTTATGTCCTTTGAGCTTAACACCCTTTTTCAGAGTTAGTCCTGGTTTAAATTAAGCATGTTTATCGGGCCTGGAGGGAAGAAGGGAGGGAGGGAGGGAGGGAGGGAGGGAGAGAGAGCCACACTTGGTGAATTGCTTAGAGAATAAAATGTAAGAGTAAACATCAAAACACACGTTACGTCAAGCAGTAGCTGGCCTCTGGTCTCCTGGAAGAGCGTTTATAAACTGCTGCCTTGGTGGAGTTAGCCTTAGTTGCGTGCTGTCTGTGTGGACTTCTGAATCGTCATACCTACATTTAGGAGACTGCGACGAGTGAACGTTCAGTGGAGCCTAGATTGCCTAATTTACAGTTTACATGATGTATGGAATGTTCTAATCGCTTGCCTGATGTCGTGGACTTTAGATGGAATGTAGATATATGACCCAAATGTCGGTTCTCCTTTCTAACTCACAGTGAGCACGCTCGAAATTGTTTACCGGGTCGTTTCGTGTAACACTGTGGAACTGTGGATCATGGCTCCATATGCCAATACAACAATAGTTAGAGAGTTCTTCCTGCTTGGATTTCCAGGAGTTCTTCCGGAATACTATGCAGCAGTTGGAACTCTTCTGCTCTTCATTTACCTCCTTCTTGCTGGAGGGAACGTTTTCACTATCGCATTTGTGGCTTATGAAAAGAGCCTTCAGAAACCGACCTACCTGATCATCTGTAATCTGGCTGCCGTGGACTTTGCTTTCGGAACCGTCACGATGCCCAAAGCCATCGCCAAGTATCTGCTACGGGATGAGACCGTGCCTTTTCACGCTTGCTTCATCCAAATGTTCTTCATCCACTATTTAGGGACCGTGACTTCGTTTCTATTGCTGATTATGGCTGTTGACCGGTTTATTGCCATATGTAACCCCCTCAGATATCCTACGTATGTCACCAACCATTCTGTGTCCATTGTTTGTGGAGTGTGCTGGATGATCCCAGTCTCACTTATCACAGTGACAGTTTTCAATTTCATCAACGAGCCCTACTGTGACTCTAACGTGATAACCCAGTGCTTCTGTGACCAGAACTCCATCAGTAAACTGGCCTGCAGTGATGTAAGGCCTGCCAAGCTGATTGCCTTCTATATGGCTATGGTTGTTCTGCTGGGCCCCCTCGCGTTTATCATATTCTCCTACATTGCCATCATCATAGCTGTCTTCAAAATATCCAATGTTCAAGGAAAGTACAAAACGTTCTCCACATGCAGCCCGCAACTTCTGATCATATGCCTTTACTACCTGCCCAGGTGTGCTGTCTATGTTGCTGACATACTGATTCAAGTGAACAATGCTGCTCGGATTGTGATCAGTATGTGGTACAGTCTGTTTCCTCCTCTCGTCAATCCTCTCATATTCTGCTTTAGGACGAAGGAGATCCGGGAAGCGCTAATGGCGAAATTAAGAAGAAGGAAGATCAGAGATCGACTCTAAGCTCCTTTAGGCTGAAACAGGTGTGGTCAGTACAGCTCTGCAGTTTCTGGCCATCCGTAAATATGCTGAGGAAATACTTTCACTGCAAAATATATTGACATTTATGGCATTTAGCTGACGCTCTTATCCAGAGCGACTTACAAGGTCATTCATATTACAGGTAGGCCAATGTAGTGTTAGGAGTCTTGCCCAAGGACTCTTATTGGTGTAGCACAGCATAGTTACCCAGACCCGGGAATCGAACCCCCATCTCCCACATGGGGCGGTAGCTCCCTGGAGGTTAGTGGTGTTATCCGCTGAGCCACACCAACCACCTATATACGTGGAGACACATTTACTGCTGTCAGTTGTGGATTGTTCATTGTCATAGAAATATAGAACTACTGATAGAAGTGTCAGTGTATAAATATATATACATATATACGTTTATATATATAACAAGTATGTCCAAAATGGCAACTTTACAGGAGAGGACAAAAACCTCATTTAACTTTAATGGAAGTCAATGGAACCAGACGTCTTTCCAAGCACTTTTGGGCCGTTTCTGTTGGTCCATTTATCATGAGATTTTCACACAGTGTAAACAGAAGCTGCTGTGGTCAAATTATGCAGAAAAGTCAAAATGGACAGAAATGGAGTACGTGTTTTTCATTGGACAGCGACAATATATGATTTAATTGCATTATGTGACATTTGATTTCTTATATACATTGATATCTTATATATATATATATACATAGTGTATGTATGTATGTATGTATGTGTGTGTGTATATATATACATATATATAGATATATATACACACATAGTAGAAATCAAATGCCACATAATGCAATTAAATCATATATCGTAAGATACAAATTAATAAGAGATTTAATTGCATTATGTGGCATTTGATTTCTAATATGTATTATATATATAATACATAGTGTATGTATGTATGTGTGTATATATATACATACATAGTAGAAATCAAATGCCACATAATGCAATTAATCTCTTATTAATTAATCTCTTATAAATCTTATTGATTTCTCAGTCTAATAGTAATATGGACATATTTATACTATGAATGATGATCCTAAAATGACATGTTCTGACTATATTTGTTGTCATGTTGGAATTCACACTGGACCAAAATATCAAATTGTGAAAATATGGAGTTAAAATAAAAAACATTATAGTACAGTGCAGTGTTGTGATGTATTAATGCCAATAATATCCATAGTAGAAATAGGAATCAGTATAAAACAGTGAGGGAAGATGAAAAATGCCCTCTAAATATGTTAAGTGAAGAAGACAGTAGCTTTGTGCAGTTGTTAGTGCACAGGTGTATAGCTAGGTAGTAGCTATTGCAGTATCAGCGTCATTCAGCAGAACTCTACTGAACAGAACAGTCAGAACCCCCCATTCCCCCGGGCTGCATCACCCTGAACCCAACCCACAAAAAAACCACAGTAAAGTAACGTGTGCTGCCTCGTCGAGTGTCTTGTGACCTATTAACATCACACACACGCAGGCTCAAAAGAAGAACCAGCTTGGTATTTAAGAAGCTCATACTGATGAAGATGTGAAGACTGGTAGGTCATCCACGCTAATCCTCAAGAGACACATTCTTCAACAGGGTTTGACTAAGTTCTCTTTGAATGTTCTTTCAACACACTTCATCTCCAAAGGGTTACGAAGCACAAATGATTCTACAAAATGTTCTTCCGCTACGCTGCAGCCAAACAAACATTTCCAGCAATCCCCAGTCTGACACTGTGCTGTGAATGTTTACTCCTAAAGCCCTATTTGGATGGGATTTGTCTTACAGCTCTGGAAATAAATAAGAGCCCACTCCAGTTTCTTCTTAAATCAGCATCTCCACATGTACAGCAGGTTCTTAGTGAGGAACAGAAGGTTGGGTTCTAGCTTTACTGGCAGATACAGTGAGCGTCTGGTTCATAAGAACAAGGTCAAGCAGCAAACACACAGGACAACACAGCTACAGACTGGCAGAGGGCCAAAACCACTCTCTACTGACCGTGATGAGCGCCACCTCATTCCAATGTCACTTAACCACCGTAAGATGACCTCAAGTGACCTACAGAAATACTGGCGAGCGGTGGCTGGGGTGAAATGCACAGCGAGCATGGTTCTCGGCACAAATGACTAAGGCAAAATACATTTTCCAGACATTACACTGTATAGGCAGTAAGGGATGGCAGAGTGGTGGTCCCTGGCGGTGTGGACCCCAGCAGTGGAAACTCGTTGTGGCCAAAAAGCTTGTTGGGGCTTGTCAGGACAGCAATGCAAGAACCTGTTTGTGGACACCGGTGGCGAGGGAAGCCGTCAAGCTGATAAGGGAGCCATTTAGGCACCTTGAATAACATCCACTATGCAGGCTAATAGATCTTCAGTCCTTCAGCAGTATCAGCAGTATCATCAAACGCTCCCCGTACCTGCAAACAAGATTTGTACAGCATTAAGGAGGGATTTGCCTCTTCATTTACATTTACATTTAAGGCATTTAGCGGACACTCTCATCCAGAGCGACTTATAGTCGTGCTTAGTGTTCTGTTGGATAATGTTTCCCAGCTGGTATAAGAAGGTTAGAGTCAAAACTCACCATGAGCTCAGACATGACCGAGTCAGGTTCGCAATATGAGCTGAGAATGAGAACTGGCCATCCAGAATCACACCAAGGCTTCTTGCATCTTCAGTCGGGGTGATCGAGGAGTTCCCGAATGAGATGGCAAGATCATGGTGAGGACCTGTAGTGCTGGGTCTTGCTGGGTCAGCTCAGTCTTGCTGGGATTGAGTTTAAGGTGGTGAGCTGTCATCCATGAGGAGATGTCTGTCAGGCACGCCGAGATGCGATTCCATACCTGTGTGTCAGATGATGGGAAGGAATACATGAGTTGAGTATCATCAGCGTAGCAATGATAAGAAGCCGTGAGAGGTTGTTACTTTGCCAAGAGAACGAGTGTAAAGAGAAAAGAGAAGAGGACCCAGCACCGAGCCTTGAGGGACACCGGTGGAGAGCCTGCGTGGAGCGCACGTGGACCCTTTCCATGTTACCTGGTAGTGGCGGTCCTCCAGATAGGACTCAAACCACTTCCATGCAGTGCCAGTGATTCCGAGATCGGTGAGGACTGACAGGAGGATCTTGTGGTTCACTGTGTCGAAGGCAGTCAAGCAGAATCAGAACTGATGACAGTTTGGCTGATCTTGCTGCCTGAAGCCTTTCAGTCACTGCAATGAGGGCAGTTTCAGTTGAATGTGCTGGTTTGAAGCCGGACTGGTTGGTGTCCTGATGGTGGTTCTGGGAGAGTAAGAAGAATGGGTTGATTGTAAACCGCACGTTCAAGTATAAGTTACCGGTCTGTAACTGCTGATGTCTGAGGTATCCAGCGAGGGTTTCTTCAGGACATGAACCACTCTGGCCGTCTTGACTGCCTGTGGATCATGACCTGATGACAGGGAACCATTTATGAGGAATGTTCATCTCTTCAGCTTGAGATTGTGCTGTGCTGCTCCTACATTCTACTGTTAATTGTTAATTAATACACCTCTAAATTCATTGCTCCTTCAATCATCATAATGAATCCAGGCCCTGAGGCAGCAGCCATGATGCCCCCTCCACCATGCTTCACAGCTGGCATGAGGTTTTGGTGTGCAGGGTCCTTTTTCCACCAAATATAGCTTTTTGCCTCTGAGCTAAAAAGTCTCATTTGTCCATAGAACATCTTCCCGGAAGCATTATGAAACATCCAGGTGGTCTTAAGAGGGGCCACAATGTTTTATTGGAGCGGCGGCTACATTGGCAGCAGCTTCCTTCAAGTTTCAAGTTTCAGGTTTACTTATTACTTACACAGCATTGCATTGAAAATTCTTGCGGTGAGGCTCAGGTTGATATTCTACAGCAGGGCAGCATTAATATACATACTAGCTAAACATACTAAAATAAGAAACATAAAGAGATATATTAAATAAATACAAAATACACAAAATATACACAAAATACAGAATATACAAAGACAGGAGGGCTCTGTAGAAATTCTCTGATATGTACATTTATTAGACAAGGATAGCCTGAGAGAGAGCGTAGATATATATATGTGTGTGTGTGTGTGTGTGTGTGTGTGTGTGTGTGTCTGTTGTTTAAAGTGACTCAGTGAAAGTGTCAGAGTGCAGTGGTATTGGTGAGAGGCTCACAGTGTTCAGGAACCTGATAGCCTGTGGGTAAACACTGTTCATTAGCCGGTTTGTTCTGGCCTGGATGCTGCGGTACCTCCTGTCTGATGGCAGTAAGGTGAACAGGCTGTGTGCTGGGTGGCTACAGTCCAACCGGATCTTTTGGATTTTCTAGTGGTAGAGTCTTCTGTAGGTCTTCTGCTGTTAACGTTGGGTTCTTACTAGCATCTTTCAGGAGCATGTTGTGTTCAAGGAGTGATCTTAACAGGAGGTCCAGTGAATGTGTGTGAAATGATGTACACTGAGGTCTTTAGCAACGCTTTTGTATTAATTAATTAAGTTCTGTAATTGCATTGAGGCAACAGTTCAACTATGCATTAACATTAAAATGAATTGTACTTTTACATACTTAATTATAATTATGAACCATGTATTCCAGTACTGCACTTTAATACAAGTACCAATTTGACGGAACAACTTTCACACACATGACCATTTATTTAAATTACTTTGATGAATTTGACTGATTATTTTGGCATGTCTAGTATTTATTGTCCTGCATATTTATTTATTGTACTACTGTCATGTCTGAGCACCTTGTAGTCTTGCTGTTGTGTGTTGCTCCATACGGCCCAAGGGATGATGGCTTATTCCAAAGTACACAAGCTACATTGAGGGACGACCATAAAGACCACTTGGCTTGACGACATCAAAGCACACATCATGTCATGGAGCAGCAGCTGGTCTCTAGTGTACCGGAGGACAGTTTATAAACTGTTGCTTCGGTGAGTCGTTCTTAGTTACGTACCCTCAATGTGAAGACTGCAGTCCCTTCTAATCCTACATGAAGGTAAGAAAGCACTGTTCTGACGGAGTCTCTAAATCAGTTTCACCTGGAACATATTTGGTTGATGATATACCTTTCTGCTGTAATCAGGTGATTTAATAGCTGTGAGTTATATGACCCAAACTTGTTCTTTCTTAAATTCCAGGGATCATGGATCAGCACACCAATACAACGACAATTACCCAATTCCTCCTGCTTGGATTTCCCGGAGTTCTTCCGGAACACTACGCAGCAGTCGGAACTCTTCTCCTCCTAATCTACCTCGTACTTGCGGCGGGAAACGTTTTCACTATCGCATTTGTGGCTTATGAAAAGAGCCTCCAGAAACCGACCTACCTCATCTTCTGCAATCTGGCTGCCGTGGACTTTGCCTTTGCGACAGCCACGATGCCCAAAATCATAGCAAAGTACCTGCTGAAAGACGAAGCTGTGTCTTTCCATACCTGCTTTGTGCAGATGTTTTTTGTCCATTATTTAGGAAGTGTGACTTCCTTCCTTCTGCTTATTATGGCTGTTGACCGATTCATTGCTATATGTAACCCTCTCCGCTACCCTGTTCTGGTTACCAACCATTCTGTTACAATGGTATGTGTGGTGTGTTGGGTGATTCCAGTCTCCTGGATGTCCGTGATAGTCCTCCAGACCATAGCTGTACCCTACTGCGGGGATAACGTAATAACCCAGTGCTTCTGTGACCAAAACTCAATTAGTAGATTAGCCTGTGGTGATGCAAGGCCTTCTAAGTTGTTGGCTTTTGCGATGGCTATGTTTGTTCTGTTGGCCCCTCTTGCCTTTATCATGTTCTCCTACGTTGCTATCATCGTCACTGTCTTTAAGATATCCAATGTTCAAGGGAAGTACAAAACCTTCTCCACGTGCAGCTCTCAACTTCTGATCATATGCCTCTACTACCTGCCCCGGTGTGCTGTCTATGTCGCTGATATAAAGGTCCAGATGGACATTGGTGCTCGCATTATGATCAGTATGTGGTACAGTCTGTTTCCCCCTCTCGTCAATCCCATTATTTTCTGCTTTAGGACGAGGGAAATCCGGGACGTTTTAATACTGAAGCTTAGGAAAAGAAAGATCGGTGGTCTTTTACTATGAAGGAGAATGTTTGTAGCACCACACCGATATATGTGTATGTATATACTGAATGTGAAATAAATCTATAAAAAGAAATATATGTATCATGGTATATACACCCATCAGCCACATTAAAACCACCTCCTTGGATCTACACTCACTGTCCATCTTATCAGCTCCACTGACCATATAGGAGCACCGTGTAGTTCTACAGGTACAGACTGTATACTGTATTACCCTGTTCTTCAATGGTCAGGACCCCCACCGGACCACCGCAGAGAAGGTATTATGTGGGTGGGGAATCATTCTCAGCACTGACATGGTGGTGGTGTGTGGTGTGAGTGGATCAGACACACATGCTGTATCCATAAGATCCGGTTGGACTGTAGCCACCCAGCACACAGCCTGTTCACCTTACTGCCATCAGGCAGGAGGTACCGCAGCATCCAGGCCAGAACAAACCGGCTCATGAACAGTGTTTACCCACAGGCCATCAGGTTCCTGAATATCAGGTTCACCAATACCACTCCACTCTGAAACTCTGTTATGTGTCTCTGTATATTCTGTATTTTGTATATTTAATACATCTCTTTTTGGACGAGAAGACCTGGCTCGCCGTCTCCGCTCTAACTCATCCCAAAGGTGTTCTATCGGGTTGAGGTCAGGACTCTGTGCAGGCCAGTCCAGTTCTTCCACACCAAACTCGCTCATCCGTGTCTTTATGGACCTTGCTTTGTGCACTGGTGTGCGGTCATGTTGGAACAGGAAGGGGCCGTCCCCAAACTGTCCCACAAAGTTGGGAGCATGAAATGGTCCAGAGTCTCTTGGTCTGCTGAAGCATTAAGAGTTCCTCTCACTGGAACTAAGGGGCCGAGCCCAACTCCTGAACAACACCCCCACACCATAACCCCACCCCCCACCAAACTTTACACTCGGCACAATGCAGTCAGACAAGTACCGTTCTCCTGGCAACCACCAAACCCAGAGAACACATCTCCAACAAATCACTAACGGTTCTAAATTCTAAATCTGGGCTAAGACAGGTTGTTATTGACCATGTATGTACTGCACAGGATTGGTCACAAAGACAAACACCTCTCCTCTTTTAAAAGTCATTTTGGGCTTCACTGATGGGCATGGGGCCCTAAGCAGCTCCTTATGGTGCTCTGTGCGTGTGGACTCTTGGTGTCCTACAGTGACCGGTATATACACTATATTGCCAAAAGTATTCACTCACTCATCCAAATTACTGAACTCAGGTGTTCCAATCACTTCCATGGCCACAGACGTTTAAAACCAAGCACCTAGACATGCAGACTGCTTCTACAGACATTAGTCAAAGGAGTGAATTCCAGCGTGGTACTGTGATAGGATGCCACCTGTGGGAACAAGGGACAGAGCGGGGTCAGCGGATGCTGAGGGGCATAGTGCGCAGGGGTCACCAACTTTCTGCAGAGTCCATCACTACAGACCTCCAAACTTCATGTG